>OX465095.1:15219830-15409830 GCA_949987625.1 Chalcis sispes | reverse complement strand
GTGTTCTGATTGCTCGTTTTCTTCATATTTTTCAGCAGTGCCGCTCTTTTTTTTTTTTTTTTTTTTTTTTTTTTTGTCGTTACGTGGTACCCGTTCTTTAGGGGCACGTCTCACGGCTCTCTCGCGCTTATTATTTTTTACTTTTTTTTATTTGTTCAAAATTACATTTAATTTTATTTTTCACTTTTTCTTATTCATGTTTTTATTAATATCTATTTTTTTTTTTTTACTTTTATCTTTTTTTTTTTTTTTTTTTTTTTTCTTTAAAAAACTCGTTACTGTTTTCTTTTTATTTGGCTTATTTTTGTTTTTGATGCATATATAATGTCAACTTAAAGTTTATGCAATTCTTTGTTTTTTCTTTCAGAGTCTTTTTTACTTTGTCAATGGCTTTATGTTTTGTATTTTTATATTCTCCTGTGTGTTTTGATAAATGAAAATGATTTAAAAAAAAAAAAAAAAGAAAGTGAAAAATGAAAAAAAAAAAAAACTAGACAAACATAAAAATTCGCAGTGCGGCGCACCGCAAGCTTACTCGTCCTGGCTCGTATCCGTTACAAGCGGATTTTGCAAGTTTGTATATTTTTCTTTTTTTTATATGTGACTTTTCATTTTTTTCTTTTTTTTTTTTTTTTTTTTTCGAACGACAAGAGCCAAAATAATTCACAAACAACGGCGCAAAAAAAAAATCAGCGTGATATCACACCTGTCGTGGACGTATGATGGAATACCGGACAGACGCACAAATAAGTGAACGGAGCCAAATTTTTTTTTTTTTTTTTTTATTTCATTATCTTCGTTTTCTATTCTATTATCTATTTTTAAATTTTACAAATCATAAATCGAAAAATTTTGAGCTCTCTTTTTTCATCAACATTGAAATAATTAGATATTGCTTAAGTTTATAATTTATTCAACTAATTTTATATTAAACAATGTAACTTATGAAAATCAAATAATTTCACTTGTCATTTCATGTTTAAATTTAAAAATAATTTTTATTATTCACTATTTATAATTATTATTTTATTAAATTATTGAAAATAATAATTATTTTAATAATCTTAGACCGCAAAAACAAAAAAAATTTTTAAAATAACATCACTGATTTTTGGTAAAAATTTTTAATAAAGAAAAAAGCGTTTAAAATTTTATATTCAACCAATTTTAACCATGAAAATATAAGAATAAATTAATTAATTTATTTTTAAAACTGTTAAGATATTGAATCAACGTGAACAAATTTTCTATATTGCGAAAGAAATAGATAATTTCACAGATAAACAATAAGATAATTATTTTTCATCGGAATGTCATAATTACCTACTAATTATAACTTTGATGTGTTAAAAAAAATTTCGAGAATTTAATCACTTATTTGTGAACGACGAGCTTTTATCCATTAATCTGCGATAATGATCGAGGTGAACGAGCAATCAGTGGTAAGCCTGCGAGCGACACGGCAGCTTTTTTCATGAATGTTATTCGATGAAATATTTAATAAATAAAAATAATCAACATACAGTATATATGTACGTTTATGCAAGTACGTGTGTACGCGTGTGTGTGTGTGTGTGTGTGTGTGTACGCGTGTGTGAGTATGTAACGTGAATGAGATATTTAAGAAAAACGGCGATTGTAGCTTATTCGTTTACGTGTACGTGTGTGCGTACAATAACATATCTATGAGAACTCGTGTGAATCGTTGTTTATTGTTGCGCTGCTGTTGTTGCTGATGTTAAATGGCGTTAAGCCTTTATGCGTTGCATTCCTGTATTATGCGTTAGTTTAATGTATACGTGGCGTTTCTTAAAATTTCTCGAGAACAATGGCGTGGTTCAATGTATGAGAAAAAAAAAAAAAAAAAAAGAAAAAGCGAATGAGCATTTTGTTTTATGTTCGTAATTCGTTAAGGATGTAAATTGTGTGTCTGTGAGTGTTCGTGCATGTATCGATGGATATATAGTTTGAATTTTGTCAACTCGATTGTGCACAGTTTGAAAACCAAAACTTGCCTGCAATATCTATAGTTTTGCATTATTTTTTACTTTTCATTTTTCTTTTTTTTATTTTCTATTTATATTTATTTTCTTTCTTTTTTTTTTTTTTTTCTTATTTATTTTTTTTTTTTATTTTTACTGAAATAGCTAATTAATCTTAAAAATGAATTTTCTAACTTGCTGGAACTAAAAGTCGAAGCTCCTTAACATAAAAGACTGCGAAATTATTGTATATGCGTTTAAATAAAACTATCCAAAAATATTTTTCGTAAAAAATTACTACTAAAAATATAGAACTCAGCTAAATTAGAAGCCCCGTCTTTTAATTATTTTTTCAAAATCGTAAAATTAATTTGCAAATTTTTCAAATTTTCAAAATAGTTATCTTATCAGCAAGAGAAAATTAAAAATATTATGTTTATTTTATGAATAACATGTATAAATTTAATAATTTAATAAGGAAAATTATATATCATTTACTTTATTTTGTTAAAGATATTTTAATGACAGTTGCAATATGATTTCAATGATTTTTCTTATGAGAACAAGTTATGCTATTATTAAATTAAAAAAGCATCTAAAATTCAGCTGAAAATTACTTATATAAAATTAAAAAAAGAAAAATAACATATTTATTTTCCTTATAAATTATTAACATTTACTAGATAAAAATTTCATCTATTAAAAAAAATAATAATACAAAAAAAAAATTGTTTTTTAAATCTTTTGAAACAGATGCATCAAATATTTTGCACTGGTGTAACAAAATATAAAGAGATAAATACATTTACCGTATACCGTTCGATTGTAAATCCATTCGTTAAAATAAACAAACGATAATCACACACAGCACTAGTCCAAAATTAAATAAAGGAACGTTGTACTTTTTTAAATGTATCTATCTGTATTAGCGAATTGTAAAGAAAACAGCTTCTCGGCAATGTAAAACGTAAAAATTTCATGAAATTCCTTTCAAGATACAATGTCGAAAGAAAATGTAAAACGATTGATCTTTATTTAAATCGGCCATGTTCTTTACATCGTTTAATAAGTATCAGGAAAGTCTCGACCCGTTAAGTTTAGTCGATTATACGTAAGTAACAAAGCTATATATATATATATATATATATATATATATGTATATATGTATGTATAACATAACGAGAGATAAATAAGAGACTGGGGAGGGGTGGACGGAGAGAGGATGGTTTAGATAAACTGACCTTATAAGCATCTCCCTAAGACTGGCCTCGTCTTCCTCCTGCACCTCTTCCTGCGTCTCATTACTGAAGGATCCGCGTGGCCCAAAGTAATGGCGGCTCGTCGGCCTGACGCCGTGTCGATGAATACGGGGGGCATTGTGGGCCGCGATGCTGGGCTGGCCGCCGAAGCCCTGCGCGGGCTGCTGGTACTGCGTTGTCGTGGTCGTGGTCGTCGTCGTCTGGAGGTAGCGAGTTGCCGCGGAGCGCCCCCTCGTCAGCTTGAACGTTGACGTCTGACGAGCCTCGAGACCGCCGATACCGCCCGACTGCTGGACGATGCTGCTGGGCCGCAGCGCATGCTGCTGCTGGCTGAATTATTGCGGAAGAAGGGATAGATAGAGAAAGAGAGAGAGAGATAGAGAGAGAGAGAGAGAGAGCGAGAGGCCCGACGAGAAGAGAGAGATAGATTATTTCTTTGTCAACGATGACTTTCGATCGCGATCGCGGAATTTTTAAGGAGAAAATACGTCAAGTGGAAAAACTTTATTCCCGTCTTACCGATCCCGGCACGTGACTACTTAAACGCGCGTACACACTTGGATAACTTTTTATGAAAAGATTTTTAATTTAAAAATTTAATTTTAATTAAACCTATTTATTAAATCTGAAAGAATTTGGCTTTTATTTCGTTTTTGCGACTCGATCGATTTATTTTTCTTAAATTTTATAAATTTAATTAACGCGTTACTTTATCCGTATAATTTAAAAATAATTTTCAAAAAATAAAATAATTGTTTATTAATTTTCAATTTTTAATATAATTAATAGTTATTTTACATAAAGAAAATTGTGTACTTCTTTATAATAAATTTATTAATAAAATTTTCGCTGTACAAAATAATTTAATAAAATAATTAAATTCTCCCGACATATTATATATCGAAAATTGATGAATATTAAACATTGATACATATAAAATTTCTAATCTTTTATCGAATTATTTAAAATTGAAAGTTTACATTATCTTTAATCGTTTTTTAAAACAATATTATTATCGCTCTATTTAAGAGATTGAAAAATAAATTTCTTTTTTTTTTTTTTTTTTTTTTCTTTTCATATGTACGCTATTAAAAAATCGATGTGAATTACGTTCGTTTTCAACAACAAAGAAGCATAATTACAAACGATGGGAAATTCGGTCAACAAAAAACAAAAAAAAAAAAAAAAAATCGACGAAAACCGTAACATTATTCTACGAACGGCAAGACTTTTAATTTGAAAAATTGACCGAATACGACGCCGCACCAATTCGAAAAAAATAATAAAAATCGAACGTAATTCGCCGGTGTATAAAGTACTCTGCTAAAATTACTCCGCACAAGGTAAACGATCGGTGAAATTGTTTAAGCTTTTTTTTTTTTTTTTTTTTTTTTTTTTTTTTTTTTTTTTTTTTTTTTTTTTTTTTTTTATCCAATTAAAAATTCATTTTCATTTAAATTTAAATTTTTATTATACTCTAACTGATAAATTCAGTTTTATCGATAATTTTTCTTCGTTCTTTTTTTTACAAAAAAAAAAAAAAAAATTGATACTTGATGAAAATAAACCAGCACTTTAAACTCTCTTTTAACGTCGATCAACGCAATGAATTAAGGTTTTAAGGTTTGAGGGGCCTGCCTGTTTAAAAAAAAAAAAAAAAAGAAAAAAAAGGCGAGGAACGTAGGAAGGGAGGAGGATAAATCTCCATACCTCTGTGTGCGATGACGCGGCTGCTGGTGATGGTGATGATGGTGATGATGATGATGATCGGCCGATGGCTCTCCAATCGCTGCCGATGAGCGTTTCGGCCTGGTCGCGTGCTGCTCCAGCTTCCGGCTGCGCCTTACGCTGCGCTGCTGGGCCGCGGCTGCCGCCGCCTGGGCCGGATGGACGCAGACGGATGAGGCCGAGTCCTCGGCGGAGGGGCCGCTTATCTCCTCGTAGAGGCACTCGGAGTCAGCGTCCGTCGATGCAGCGCCGCTCCAGAGCTGGTTTATTGGCTTGAAACTACGAGTCTCGGACATCCTTCCGGCGACGACGGCTGGTTAATCTCGGGACGACGGCACTGCGAAGGCTGACGACGGGCTTCCGTGGCTCCGCGGAACGAGGAGGTGGACGAAGCGAAGAGACGAGCGGACGTTGAGGCGGAAGAGCCGGCAGCCCCGGATGAGGAGAACGAACTTACAAAGGAGCCGTCGTACGCGGAGTCGAAGGAGAAGGAGGAAGAGGAGGATGACGAGAAAGAGGAGGAGGAGGAGGAGGAGGAGGAGGAGTAGGAAGAGGAGGAGGAGGAGGATGAGAACGCGGCGGTGCCGTTGACGGACGAGGATGAGGCGGAGGTGGCGCGGCACGAGAACTCGGGACTGATGACGATGCTGATGTTGCCGTTGCTGCTGTTGCTGTTGCTGCTGCTGCTGCTACTGCTACTGCTACTGCTGCTGCCACAGGGTTCAAGCTCACCACTATGCTGCACGGTTCCAGGGGAGAAAAGCACGCGGGATAATGATTCGTTATTCATTGACAGTCACGGGTGCTAAGTGCGCGCGAGACGCCCTCAGCGTCTCCGTTTTATCGCGCGGTTTTGCATGTAGATCGGCGAATGTGACGCGAAAAGTTGATGGACAATCGTCTTGATCTATTTACGTTTTATAATTATTTTTATTTAAAAAATTTTATTGAAAATTTTAAACAAGTATTGTTTGTTCTTTTTTTACTGAATTTTGATAGTTTTACCGAAATAACGGTGCGTCACACAAATAATGTAATTATTTTTTTTTTTTAAATATTTCAAATTATTTTCAATAATATTTCAAAATTTTTATTCGGAATATTTTTATTTTGAATAACATTTGAGTTTAATAATATAAATAAATTAAAATAATTATTTATACGAGTTTTGTAAAATATGTTAAATGTATTTACCATAATATTTAATAAAATATTTCAACAAATAAATATATGCACATTTTTTAAATTCGTTAAATTTTTAATTTAAATAATAAAAATATAAAACATTGAATTGGAAATTGCGAGTTCAAAAGCAAAACCAATTTGAAAAATTTAAAGAGCGTTAATGTATCTTCTGCTTTATTTATTATTAATAAATTGATATAAACGAAAATTAAAGATGCAAATTTATTCACATCAAATGTTTTAAATAATTATTTTCATTAAAAAAATCGACTTCAATCGTTAGATAAAAATTTATTAAAAATAATAACTAGTAAGAATTGTCCATCATCTGTTTTAAAAAAAAAGTCACACGCTTCAAGTACACAAAAGTGTAAAAAGGATGTCTAACGAATATGTAAAATAAAATTCCATTCCATGCGGTAAAACGAAAAACTATTTGATTTTCAGTTATTCTAAAAACCAAAATTTAATGTAACACATACATCGACTCACTCCAATACTCATCAAGATTATTTCATAATAATAATTTTGAACTAAGTATAAAAGAAAAAATTGAGTTCGAAAACATATTCAAATGGGTATTTGAAAAATTTAAAACTAAAATGTGAAATAAATGAAAATATGTAAAATACCAATAAGTAATTGTGTTTTAAGGGGTTACCCCCAGTTGTAGCTCAACAAAAAAGGCCTTTTTCATGAATTTTTTTAAAGAAAACTACAAAACTTTTTTAACGATTATTATATCATCTTAAAGAATACATCTTGAAGAACTTTCAGTAATTTTTTTATTGCAAAATATTACATTTTTAAGTGGCAAATGGCCACCAATGAAATAGTGTTTTTATTTATACGGTTTGCGGTGACCAACATTGCGGCGAAGTGGATCATTTGAAACAAAAAATGTGGATAGATTTAGTTAAATATAAGTATAAACTAGTCTTTAATCAAAGGATTTGAAAAAATATTCATTTTTCACAAAATGGCGGACAGTCAAAGTTAATGGTTTGATTTTAACGAAAAAAAACGGCCGTTTTTTGGCTATAAAACGGCCATTTTTTTTTAAACTAAAAATCGAACGATTAAAGACTACATTTTTATGTATTAAATAAGCCTGCAAAATTTCAAGAAGATCGGTTCATTAGTGTTTGAGTAATCTTGGTCACCGACTTCAAAAATGCCATTTCGAGAAAAACGCGTTTAAAGTTTTAATTGCTGGTTGTTTACACAACGGATTCTTCTCTTTCAACGCTCATATCTCAGTCAATTTTGTTCGGATCGACTTCAAATTTCCAGGTCATATTCTCAGATACTTATACTTCAAAAAAATGCAATTAACAAAAAATCGATTTTTTCAAAGTCGCAAGTGGGGGTAACCCGTTAAAACGTAATCGTGAAAAATATCAAATATACATTCCTTTTAACGAAATTTACGTAACACTTATAACAATAGCCGAGAATTAATCAAAAAGAATTGTTTTCTACGAAATCGAAATAAAAAAAAAAAAAAAAAAAGGAAAAAGAAAAAATACCGTACGCTGGAGTAATCTTTAAAACATACAATGTGTGAACGTACAACGGCGACTAGCACGACAAATCTTTGAAAATGACAAGAGTAAACGATTTACGGACGAATGAAAACAGCGCGATAATCCAACGAAATGAAATAAATATCTGCAAAGACGGTTCCGATATTTGATTTTCCAACACAATAAAACGAATAAAAAAAATAAAGAAAAAAAATTACAAAACAAAAACGAGAGAGTTCCATTCGCGTTACATCCTACGTTCGACAATTTTTCTTTGCAAACTGCTTTGATCGAACGCTTGTGCGAGTTAACAACAAGAAAAATAAAAAACAAAACAAAAAAAAAAAAAAAAAAAAGATTACGCACTCCACAGTCGCAGCGCAACTTTAAAAGAAGGAAGAAAAAAAAAGAAAAAAACGGAAGAAAGAAAGAAGAGCCGATGCGAGCTTTTGTAGAGAAATTGGTATCGCGAGTTATTCCATCCTTCTTTCTCACGTTCCCTCGTCGACTATTTCCTTGCCAGCAAAGGGAACGAAATGAAAGTTCGATCGATGTGACGATCGCTGCGACGAACCAAAAAATCGTTCGCTTAAAAAAAAAAAAGAAAAAAAAACCGCCCATACCTCTCTCTCTCTCTCTCTTTCTTTCTGTTTTACAACACGCGCAGCTCGTACGCGCAACACAAAGAAGTACAGTAGGGTGAGAGAGAAAGAGAGAGAGAGAGAGAGCAAAAAAGGAGTTTAGAGCGCGTCGCGTTAAGAGGGAAACGAGGGGGCTGTTAACCTGGATTTCGGGGAGATTGTAGAGAGGGAAGGGAGGAAGAGGGTGGGCTTGCGCGAAACAAATGATTCCGAGCCGTTTCTTAAACCTACGACGAGCAAACGAGGTCCACTGCTCTGCAGCGCGTCACTGATACACTATTTCACGGGACTTTATTACCCTCTTTTTTCTTTTTCTGGTTTTTTTTTTTATTTTTTATTTATTTATTTATTTATTTTTTCTTATTTATCTATTTATTTTTCTCCTTATTTATTTGGGTCGCCGTGTGTACGCTTTACGAAAGGAGAAAGAGAGAAGAATAAGAAAAAGAAATGTCGACGCTTACGGATACGTTTGTTTAATGGCTTTATCATGAGCGAGGGATTAATTTAAACTCGAAAATGAAAAAACGAAAATTCGTTGCCCGGAATCTTTGGATACGCGAGTTAAATTTGAGTGGTGTGCTAGAATAAATGGACCACAAAATTTAATATGCCTTTGGTCAATATGTGCGTCAATGTGTGGGCTGGATATATATAGCAGACGTTACGCGCTTCGTGTACAAGTGCGCGAGTAGATTAGAAACGGCGCGAAACTGCGCGGTTCATTAAAACAATGTAGCACTCGTACATTTGACGATATGTAGATTTAATATTCCGGTACTCTAAAATATCGGGTTTACGTTTAACCTTATCCAATGGATACTAACTTTATTTAAGCGATTTTATTATTCGTTAATTAGCAGTTATTAATATCTGACGTAGATATAGCGACATTGATTTTAATTTAAAAATTTTATCCATTACAAAAATAAAAAACGTTATCTGGTTTTTTTCGTTTTTTTTTTTTTTATTTTTTTTTTTTTTGCAAAAATATTATTTTACCAAAAATAGTTCTTAATTTTTGTTAGAAGTAAATTGGAAAAAATTTTTTACGAATTATTTTTGTAAAAACTAACAAAAATAAATTCTGGTTATAAGTAATTAAATGTAGTGACAATATGACAAACTATTTTTCAATTCAGATACACGTATATTAAATGAAACCAATTGATTCGAGACCAAAAATATTTATATCGAAGATCAAAATTTTTTAAACAAATAAACGAAAAAAAAAAAAAAAAAAAAAAAAAGAAAAAAGAAAAATTAAAGAATACAAAATTTCCATTCGATAAGTACCGATTCAAAAATACGCGCGCAACGAGTTTATCGCGGATGGCGGCGTCGGTGGTAGACGAAACCGCGCGCAGGAAAACGCGAGCGAGCGCGACGAGCCGGATCGATTGACCGCGCCGACGTTTCGCGTGGAAACGTTGCTCGAGAGTGAAAGAGAGAGAGAGAGAGAGAGAGAGAGAGAGAGAGAAAGTATAGTGTGTATATATATATACATGTATAAATGTATATGCATCTATATCCGGGATAGAAGGACGCTCGAAAAAGGGTGGGGGAAGTCGAAGTCGTAAAATCAGGCGTTGCCCCCGCGTGCTTCTGCGCTTCTTTGAATTGTGTAATCGATAAGTGTGCAATATCTGCTTCCCTCTCGCGCACCCACACGAGATACTTTTTAATCTCCTCGCTCTTCTTCTCCTCCTTTTTTTTTTCTTATTTTTTATTTTTTTTTTTTTTTTTTTTCCTTTCTTTCTTCCTTCTTTCATTTTCTCTTGTCGTCGCGCGTCTGCGAATTTTTGAATTTGTGAATGCGCCTTTGATGGGCGCGACGCGCGAGAAGAGAAGGAGTACTCTTTTAGAAACTACGGCCATTCACTCATATATATATATATATATATATATATATATATATATATATGTATATTTGAATCGTGAAATATTTAGCTTTTAATTGTATTTAGGGTACTTGAATATAAAGATGCGGTAGAAAACGAGATGAGAGTAAATCTGTAATGTGCTCTTCATATATTTTGATGAAAAGGAAATACATTTTAAAAGTTTCTTTTTTAAAAAAATGTATACTGTTCATTTTCTTTTTACCTTTTTGTTTTTTAATTTTGACATGGAACCTCTTTCTTTTTTAGCGTTGAGAGAATAGGAATTACGAACGGGTATAATAACTTTATAAGTAATTCAAAATTTTTATATCACGAAAAGTATCAAGCACAAACATGTAAACTGAATACCAATTTAAAGATAAACGATAATGTTTCAATCGTGTAAGAATAATTCGATTCATATAACGTCACAGCTCGGTCAAAATGGCTCTAAATTAAGCATTTTTTTTTTTTTTTTTTTTTATCAGATTATCAATTAAAGAAGGGCGCTTTTAAGTAGCTAAAAAATGATGCAATAATTAACCAATCCTAATAGTTAATCGATTGAGAAGTTAAAATTTCGACTATATTCTTAAAAATGCAACTCAAACTTCATCAACTTCAGCCTTTAACTTTTTTGAGTGACGATAATAATAAACAAACTATTTTTGAAAAATTTCTAACATATCGCAAGTTATTAAAATTTTAAAAGCAAGATTTTCGGTAACGTCTTGAAACGAGTCGACGGGTTAATGCCGAAGCTAATAGTACTGCATAGATTTATCGTTTAAGAATTTAAGACAAATTTATCGTTTGAACATTTAAGACCAATTTATTTGTTTAAGAATGGCGCACGAAAAGCGCGAAAATTATTTTCCACAATCCTTACGACGCTAAGATAATGGCAGTGTCTTTGATATTGCCTTTTTCAATTTTTTGTCAGTAGTTAAAAATCTTTCAGTCAGATAATATTGTTAATGCCTAATTTATTACATAAATTACATTATTTTTTGAAATTCTTTCCATTATTATATATATTTTATTAGGGATTATCTTAGCCCAAGTATACTAGTACAAGTCACGTAATGGTATATCGGATATTCTATAAATCAATTGCTAATACTCGGAATAAATTAGCTAAATTTTGTATACCAATTAACATTAATATAAGTTAAAATACCGGTGCTTTACTACGGTAAGAAAATACTAATTTTAATCAAATAAAAATATTATTATTCTAGTAATTTGACCGATTAAAATTGAAATTTGATCGGATTTGATTTTTCACATTGATACACGAAATTCAAAAGTTTTATTAAAGTTACATAATATCAGAAATATTATTAATAAAATGAAATAATGATATTGAATGTAAATTCTTAATGATTAAACTTCGATCAATTAAAATAAATCATTCGATAAATATAAATCAATTAATCAGTACGAACATTTTTTATTTTTAATAATTGTTTTATTTTATTTTTAGCAGTCTTATCGAACGTCATTATCGACGTTACAAATATAAATTACTCGCTTAATTGTTTAATAATAAAAGAAAAAAGTGTTAATTAGAAATTAAGATAAACATCGTTCATAAAACATTAAAAGTTGGCTGTACACAGAACTCAAATAAATTTTACTAGACACGCTAAAGTATTTCATAACCACAAGGAACATATTATTTCTTCGACGTAGTTATTTTTCTCAAGACGCAAATAAATATAATTTTTCAAAACTGAGGATAGTTAAAAAATTGCTTGCGTAATTATAAATTTTGAATAATATACGTCCGTAAAGTTCATAAATATAAATATAAATATAAAAAAAAAATAAGTTCAATTAATTATTTCAGCAAAAATTACTTGCAATCATATTAATAAATTATTACAAATTACAAAAATATTTTTATGTATTAATTCATCTAAATTGACAATTCTACAAGCCAACATGATTCTACCACGGGTGTAATATTAATTTCTAATTTAACTCAGCCCCTAAAATAAAAAATTGCTTAAGATATTTATTGTAATAGAATTTTCATTTAGCAATACAAAAATACATCTTTCGAGCGTATATAAAGTTGTATCAAATCAAATATAAAATGCTAGATAAATAAATAAAATACGATATGTGAAAAGTTATAGGACTAAAGTTCTGATAAATCCTTTATTGTTACACGACACGTTCAATATCTCATTTTCTTGACGTTTTTGGATCGCGAATCTATCGTGAAATTTCCCGTATAGCTTCGACTATATATTTTGTTTGGCATAGTTCATCGCTAATCACCGATGGCCTACTCGCTACAAGAAAATAAAAGGTATTACTTTTACTTTTTTTTTTTTTTTTTTTTTTTTTTTTTAATTTTTTAAGCTTTTTTTTAACTTCGAGGAGATTTATGAATAAAAATGATATGAATTTGAAAAAATTTATTTAAAAAGTTATTTAATAATTCCATTAAACACTTTGACGCTATAGAGTTTCGAGTTTAAAAAGATCGAATTTCTCTAAACTATTCTCACTTTCGGTACATCAATCGAAATTTACGATAAGTAGAGATAAACATTCATCGATCTTTACCAACTTGAATAAATTATCACTACACGCTTATGCAAATTTTGCCTTTCGGCTCGGACGAAAACGACGAAAACGATGAATGGGCTATCGGCAAATACTTCATGCGAACTCGTTGTTTGCTCGACGAGCTAAAAAAAAAAAGACATAAATCGGTGAAATAAAAATGTCAATGTTTCCCTCATAACGACGTGGAAAAGAAAGCGAGCGATAAGAGAAAATAAGCGCCCCGAAATGCTAATATACGCATCGAAAGAGCCAACGAGATTCGAGTATCGCGTGAGTGTATAATACTTCGCTTATTCTTCTTGCATTCTATTCTGTCTGTCTCTCTCTCTGCTTAAACTGTGACCGATTGCAGAACGATAATTTTTAAATATGGATTAACTGAACGTTCTACCCCCCCCCCTTTAGTCCTCGTGTTCGTTTGCGCGCTTTCATATTCTGCATTTCCACTGGGTTTCTTTGCAAATTAAAATTCTTGGCCATTTGTTTCCTCGAAAATCGAACTTTTTTTTAAATAAAAAATTGGATTCTTTGTTACTTTTTTTTTTTTTTTTTGTATTGTTTTATAAAAGACCGTGTGGTGAGAAATAATTTAAAATTTAAATTATAATAAAATTTTGTTTTCTTTATTTTAATTTACTTATAAATTTATAAAAAAAATTGTATGATTTTGTTAAAATAATAATAATAATAATAATAATAATAATAATAATGATAATAATAATAATAATAATGTAAATCATGGAAAATAATAAAATGTTCAACGTAAAAAATAAAAATAATCATTCTATCCATCCAAGCAATCTTCCATACTTACTACATCGTGTATATTGCCATGCATTAATCTCTATATACGAGTATGTATGCACAATAATAATTCAAGTGTACAAACGAGGCACGCTCTCTCGTCGAATATAAATAGAAAAGAAAAATCTTTGAACGAACAAATTTAATAGATTCCGAATAAAATCTCACCTTAAAATGTGCCATAAATCTTCTAAAATCCATTGTGTCCAACGATGACGAAACTTTCTCCAAGGCGGGTCTTCGTACTTATTTCCTCGTTTTCAATAATTCCCTCGCTCTTTGCTCTTTGTTTGCTTTTTTTTTTCCACTCTCCCCTAGTTGTGTATAAAAAATTAAGGCAAACCGGAGAAGTGGATCGATTCGTTCGCGTGCATGTGCTTGTATATATATAAATATATATATATGTATATGTATATATATATATATATGTGTATGTGTATGTGTATGTTTGTGTGTGTGTGTGTATGTGAGAGTGTGTGTGAGTGTTAGTTTGTGCGTGTGAGTGTGTGAGCTGCTCGAGGATCAGCGCAATTTCCGACGGTCGAAGAGGCCGCTTCTCCGCTGCATCCGGGCGTCTCTTTTTCTGGCGCTCTATTTCTCTAAACCGGAGTCACTTCTTGCCGCTGAAAAGTTAACGAGAAAATAGATGTTAAAAAGATGCCAAAGTGCCTCCTCTTGTTTTTAAAGGGAAAGGGGTAAGAAGGAAGAGAACGAAAGAGAGAGAGAGAGAGAAAGAGAAATCATCTCGTTTTTCTCCCCCGTTTGTTTACACGTTAAAACGTAAATTGTAGTACAGGATGGAGTCCTGCGCGTAAATTATTTTTTTTTTTTTAACCGTTAAATTAATTACCCGGTGAATAATTCGCTTGCGCTTTTAATTAATATATACGAAAGGATGTCTGGGAAATGAAATGCTTGCAAATATTTATTGGTGAATAGAATTGAAAGTAACTTTAAAGAATACTTTTTAAATTTTTAATCGTTACATTTTTTATTAAATTGTTGATAAATTTATAAAAGTTACAAAGATAAAAACTATTTCCTGTCTCAAAAATTCGCAATAACGGCGGAAATTTACCCTTGGCTAAAACACACTAAAAATAAAAAAAAAAAAGAATCATCGAGTATCAAAATAAAATAATTCATACTGACTGATTGAAAATTTATTTGTGAAAAAAAAAAAAAAACGAATGCAACTTTATAAAAATATTCTTTGACGTTATCAAGTGAAAGTCTAAGTCTTTTGTATACAGCTGTATCATATTGTTACAGTTCCTCGTTAGAAAAAAAGTTTTCACGAAGCTCTACGTTCCTCCAAGGCGTAAGATTTAACGGCAAGATACAAGAATAGTTAAAACAAAAAAAAAAAAAAAAATTGATTTATCCCTTAGGCTTTTATTTTTGAAAATATTTAATAATAAATAAATTAAAAGGACAAAGTTTGAAACGGCTAGATCGATAGATTATTATTATGTAATAGATTGGCATCATCATTTAAAATAAATATAACATAAGTTATTCCATTGACAATATTTAAATTAGAAAAAAAAAAAAAAAAAAAAAAAAATTTAAATGAATATTATTTTTCCTATTAAAATATTTTATTAAAAAGATAATTAAAAATATATAAACACAGTTAATAATAATCATCTCAATAATGCAAATACTTATTTTTTCGCGATCACAAAAATTGAATAAAATTTTATATATTTTATAAAATTAATTTTCATAAATTTTTCATAAACTGACGTAAATAAAAATTTATTTTTAATTTTTTATGCCGTAAAGTTATTACAAAAAAAAAATATATGAACACATGATCGCACGATTTCGCTGAGACAATAATTTTTTACCTACGTTTATCAAAATTATAAACATCTTTTTAAACTGAATGTTTCTAATCACTTATTTTCATTTTCAAGATAATTATATCTTATAAAGATATGATTTCAAAATGTAAATAAAATTTAAATTTTTTTTCGAAAATTCATTTTACAGTCGTTTTAAAATACATTTATTTAATGGTATACATCTAACGTTTATACATGTAAAGATAATGCGATTATTTATTGAATGTATAATGGAATAATCATTTTAATTGCTTTACACGCGATTCTTCTTAAATCAAGGAAAATATCAGGTTACGTAATGCTAGGTTTTTCCATTAAAGATTCATCCTTATAACGAATTTAATGATACGGACATCATTATAAAAAAGTATAATTTTCCATCTAATCTTCGGTTTGGAAAATGTTGATTTCGTTTTTCAAAGTAAAATTAATAATAACATTAAACGTTTGCAAATGAGTAAGTTCTTCTGCTCAAAAAAAAAAAAAAAAAAAAAAAAAAAAAAAAAGAAAAGGTAATTTCAAGTTATACCATTAATTCAGTATCTTTTACTGTTGACAATTATTTGATAAAATTAAAATAATTTTTTGAGTAATATTGTACTGAATTAACGATCAAAATATTTTATAATGACACATACATATATCTAGAATGAAAATTTAATTGCTATTAAAAACATATAAAATATTTAAGATTTTTATACATTTTTTAATGATTTTTCTTTTAACATATGCAAATGTAATAAATATATTTATAAAATTAATTTAATTAAAAGAAACTAAAACTTATAAAATTATGGCTATTTTATATGCAAAAATATACGCCATGAATTTTTAAAATAAAGCTGTATGAAATGTTAACGTTATTACGAAGATATCGGAAACTTTTATTCTTTGTTAAACTTGTTATTAAAGATACACGTAAAACCTTGAATATAAAATGACTTAGAACGTTTAAGTTATAAACTTAAGAGCCGATTTTAATATTCTTGCAAACTACTTTGTTGTTAAACATGTAACTTTCTGGATCGAGATAAAAAAAAAAAAAAAAAAAAAAAAAAAAAAAAAACAAAAATGGTGTAAAGATAATTTTCATAATTTAGAAAATTTTTAACAATCGATCAATTATCGTTTGATAAAAAGGTTTGCTAATTTTCGAAATTAGAATAGATATGTTTTTAAAATTATTCCGTTTCAACTTTTTGAGTATTATAGGATGCATATATATGCGCTCAGAAAAATTAGCACATTTACGATTTATTAAGGAGCATACATAATCATTGGGCTGCTTCTTACCGAAAGGATTAAAATATAGAGTTTTTAATTAAATAGAATTTTTTATCCCAAATTGCATATACTTGAAAAAACATTAATGCCATTTGTCTATCGTGAAAAATTGTCAAAGGAGAAAATATGATTTTAAATTATAAATCGATTGCAATAGTTTACTTCAACTCATTTCGCAAATACAATTAGTATTATGCACATATTTATATTAAGATTCTGGTAAAAAAAACTTTTGCACAAACATCAAGCAATTAAATCGCGAGATTATTAAACCGATCGATTATATTGTTAATTCCGCATAATAGAAATATTTAAAAAAAAAAAAAAAGAATTATTTCTTAAGAACTAATTGTATAACGAAAGTGTCAATCCTTTTTAAACGAATAATTTACAAAACCTTAACTCGAAACATATGTATATACTAAACTAAAAAATTTTGCTCGCACCCTTTGTGTTACAATCGCATTTTCTCTCTCTCTCTCTTTCTCTCTCTTTCTTACTCTGCGCAATGCAGGAGCAGCGTTTATATATATATATATATATATAGATACCCGAAGATTGTTCGCGAACATCTTCGCGCGACATATTCTCATCTCTCTACAATTCTTCTCCTCTTAAAATGCATATATATATAAGTAGTGAGAGAAAGACAGAAACTCTCTGTGAACGCAATAAAGGCAATTACGGCCGAGACGGCTCGCACGAGGTGACTCCTTTCCAAGGTTGTTAAAGTCTTTCGAGAAAGCAACGCGCGGATAACTCCGGGCTATTAAATATCCCGAGCGTAAGAAGCCGCTCTCTCTCTCTCTCTCTCGCTCTCTCGCTCTCTCGGATTAAAGTCGCTCAGCTTGAGCAACTTACCATAAACAACGGAGCTTATATTTCCCTGGCTCGATTGTCCAGCATTTTCCCGTACAACTACATCGCCGTGTACTAGTATAGTACAGTCGTCGCTGATCACTGCGGAATTTTACGATTGCAAAGAACGCGATTATGAACGACCGCTTGATCGTTGATTATGCTGATTAAGAGGGCCGAATTGTATATAGGAGAGTCTAGCGAGAATTTTGCTGATGCGCTACCTTATTCTCTCTTTATCTCTCGATTGCTGTTACGAAAAGAAGATAAGAGACGTCCCGATTTTTTTATCGATTTTTCACTACAATGTATATATGTATATGGTTGTGATAACAGATTGACAGTTTTTTCTGTTGGTCAAATTACCTTTTTTTTTTAATAAAAATAATACAACAAACTCTCTTGGCTTTGAAATGATTTTTGGTAAAATTTGAACGATTTTTCAAATAACTTTTTTTCGCAATAAAATTTCATTAGTTTTTTCTTTTTCAATGTATTTTTATAAATATTAATATCAAACTGGTTACGCATAAAAATAATTTGATAAATTGTCAAATTCACGTGCAAGATTTGAATGTAAAACCGTCTTTGAATAATTTTGTAATAAAACGTAGAAAAATTTTACGGCAATAAAAAAAATCGATTTATTCATAGGTAAAAAAAAAAAAAAAAAAAAAAAAAAAAAAGGATAAGTACCATTGTTTGTATAATTTTGTAATCGTATAAAGAAAATCGTCGTAATTTTAAAAAGATTTTAATACAAATCGTTACACTTTTAAATTCCTTTTTTTTTTTTTTTTTTTTTTTCTTTTTTTTTCATTTTCGGCATTACAAATAAAACATTGTAACGTATGGACATTCACGTTTGTGGTAATTTTTATTTATTTATTTACATATTTTTCTTCTCTCTTTTTTTTTCGCGTGAATAAGTATAAATTACACCGCTGTTTCGTCGAACGAATAAAACGTAGCGTATTTTGAATAACAAATTTATTTAAAATTGCCTTTACCCATGCAAAAAAAAAAAAAAAAAAAAAATGTGGCATAAATTTTAAAATCGAAATAATGGTAAATTAGAAAATCAATAAAATCTCTTATTATGCATTAATTTATGAATTTAAATTTTATTTTAAATATTGTTTTTACCTTATAAATAAATACTTTAAAGACTATGAACTTTTATTACGTAATGTAAAGTATTAAAAATAAAATTTTTTGATATTTTAAGATATTCGAAGTTATTATTTTACGTCAGCATTATACGAAAATCAATAAAATTTCCATCGCTCGTGATAATTTACTTTAATCGATAACTTCATTAATTTATAAGCTAACTATTGTAAAAATTATAAAAATAAACGAAACTGTTGAAGTTAATGTTGATTTGTATATTAATTTACACAACTGTTACGTTATTTAATACTCCATAAATAATTTTTACTCAAAATTCGTTAAAAATAATACTCGAGCATAGCAAAATTTAACTTTTTCATAGGTGTCAAGGTAATATAAAGATATGTCGTTACATAAACACATTTTCAAAGTATAGTTTTTAAAATGTAAATTTACAAGGTTAATTTTACAATAATGTCTATAAATATTGTAAAAAAAAACTTGCGTCATGGAAGATATAATTTTTTCAAAGTTGAATGAAACACATCTTTAAAGAATTATCAATAATCGTTATTTAAAAAAATAACCGATATTAAAAATGAAATACAATTTTTGATACTACGATACGTACAAGATGATGCATGAAATTTTTAACAATTTAATTCGTTAAACTTTTTTTTCTTTATTTATCAAATACATTTATACATTTTAAACTAAAAATCGCGAAAAATTTCGATAAAATTTTGACGTTAATCGTCGACTTTAAGATTACCAAGCGAATCACGAAATCGACTCTAATTTTTTTTTCTTTTTTTTTTTTTCGCTTTGGATGAACTCGTTTTCAGGTCAGTCTTGATTTTAATCGTACCGATCAATTTTCATTTTTTTTCTCCTTTTTATTTCAACATCAAGAATCCTTACTAAATTCACCGAAAAATATTTCCATTGAAAAAAAAAAAAAAAAAAAAAAAGAAAGAAAAAGATGAAGAACAAAAAAAGGAAAGAAAAGTATTTGCTCGCGCATACCCGTGTATGTTACCAGTTTGAAATCAAGCATCTCATCAAAATTCTAGTCCTCGTTACTCATCAAGCCAGCATATTAAACAAAACGAATCGACAAAATCTCCAAGCGTTCTCTCGTTCGCTCGATAAAAAGCTCGCTCGTTGCGCGCGTATAAACGCGCCGCCTGTAAATAGAAACCTAAAAACGGAAAGGAAGAAAAGGAGAAAAGACGAAGAAGAAGAAGAAGAAGAAGAAGGAAAAGAAAAATAAAGTAAACGGAAAAAAATCGAAAAGAAAAATAACGCTATACTGTGCAAAGTATACAAGTGAATGCAAAGGGTCGACGCTGACGATGTACTATATTTTCACCGTTCTGATGTAGCGAATACACACACACACACGCTCGCGCGCGCGCGCGCGCGGTATGTACACACACTGGGCGCATTAACAGTATATCGACTGCACGATCTCCTCTGCCGTGCCGACTTGCGCGGCTATGTACGAGAATCGATACATGTTCCGCCGACGTCGTCGACGACGACGACGACGACGACGACGACAACTACGATGACGTTGAGAGAAAAGGGGGAGGGGATAGAAGGGAAAGAGGGCCAAGTAGCATCGGGCACGGACAATTAGCCGTCGGCCCTCTTACGCCTCTATACCTATATAAATGCGTGTACGTGTATGAGTGTAAGTTTATGTGTGTGCATGTGAAAATAGAATGTGGTAGATACTCGTGAATACGAAATTACGGGAGAAATTCCTTTCACGTGCGCGCGCGGAAACGCCCCGCTGGCTCTCTCTCTCTCTCTCTCTCTATCTGCGTGTACGGATGTGTGTGTGTGTGTGGATATATATATATATTCAGAGGATGAAAGAGAGAGATCGATCGGCACGCCGTGACGGAACACCACCGCAAGAGCGAAAGATTGAGAGCACCACACGACCTCCAGTATACAGGCGCAAGCTGCAGTGTCTGAGGGAGGCGAGGCACATGGGAGATGAGTTTACATATATATATATATATATATATATATAGATACACGTATACGCCGTCGGACTGTGCGAATGTCCTTTCGGTCGAGGATCGGCTTGAATGGCGGGATGGACGCTTTTGCATCCCGAGCGTGTGACGCGCAACTGACGTGACGCGTTGGATAGTTTCGACTCTTCTTATACGGCCTGTGTATATGTATGAGGGAGAGAGAGAGAGAGAGTGAGAGAGAAACCGACCGAAAATTCTTGAAATTATGAGGGCAAGTAAGACTATCAGTTCCTGTGGATAAGTTTCAACGTTTATCGACAAGGCTTTTGTACGATTGAATTTTGAATTAATGCTAAAATGCCTGGATAATCAACGTTTTTACTCTTCTATACTTTGTTACATACAAATATATTTAATCAAAAAGCTATAATTTTTTTTTTTTTTTTTTTTTTTTTTTTTATACTGACTTAATTGAATCAATTTTTAATAATTTATTTTAAGCAATATTGTGTGTTTATTATAGTTTTTCAATAATTTTGTAATTTCAATAATTTCAATTCTATTGTAAATTCAATAATAAGTAATTTCAATAATGTTAAAGATATTTGTACAATAATAAGCTTTATATTTAGATAAATATGGCTTCTCGTTATTATTATTGTTAAACATTAACGATTCAAATCCTTATATTCCTTTTAAATTATAGAAATCAAGATAATCAAGAAAAAGAAAAAAAAATTGTTTCATTTACAATTTACTAAATTAAAAGTTTAAAATATAAATAAATAATATTTATGACTTAATAAGTATATAAAATTAAATTTCAAAATTTATAATTAATTATTCCATTAAATGCAGTTTTTTTAAAATGATCAGATTTTAATTTATATATTTGATATATTATTAAATAAATAGATACTGACGTAAAAGTTTTTAATGATATTGAAATTTTTTTAAATCTAATAATAATAATATTAGTTAATAATACAATTAGATTAATATTCAAAATAAATGATAATAATACAACATTAAATATCGATGATAGTAAGTTTATTGTATGGTTTCTAATATTTTTTGAAAAATTTCACAATTTAATTCAATTTTTTTATTCAAAAATGATAAAGTAATATTTATGTTTAAGTTTACAAAAAAATTTTATTTTTAAAGCTTTTAATTAAAATAAACTTAAGCATTAAGGATTGTTAAAATACATTTATTGTGTATAATGTCTGTATATATATAGAGTTTTAAGATCAGTTACGTAATTTCGTTATACAATGGAAAAATACAAGAAATTCTATACAATAAAAAACGATAAGATTACGTAATCTGAAAAATAAAAATTAATTTGAAATATGAAAAAAAAAAATTAAAAAATACAAATAATAAGAAAAAAAAAATTTTATATTATCGAAACAATTATATATATATATATATAGAAAATTATCTCTCACGTATTATCGTATCTATGTAAGCATTCGTCGTTTTGAAATATGATAATTATTCAAACTTGCATAATATAATCGTTAAATAAATTTCTATGCGTTTTTCAAAATATAATTTTTATTATATTTATTTGTCAAAGATACTGCGAAATTTAAAAATCTGTATACATATATATATACAGATAATAACAGGTAATAATTATTATACATAATATTTCAACTCAGAATTAAAAGCAGATAAACATTCTCATATTACTTTAAATGTTAATTATATAATTTTTAAAGTTGCATTGTGTACTAATATAATATTTTTTTTTTTTTTTTTTTTTTTAACATAATTCATAAATACTTTAGGATAGTTTATTATAAATTTACTGAAAAAAAAAAAATAGTTTCGTTAATGACGCATTATTAATGACTTTGTATGCGTAAACATTTTATATAGATGTAAAAATTTGTAATAAATAAATTTCAATGAACATTTTTTAATTTTATAAACTTTACAGCTACTGTTATATTTATTATTAATCCAATTATAATATAATATATTAATAACTTGTTAATATTACTCACATATACCATAAGTGAGAATCGATAATAATACAATTCAAGACGAAGTTTATACACGAAATAAAATTAAAAGCTTTCAATAGCGACATTAATGCTTTAAGCCTTACACTCAACTCTTGATAGTATCAAGTTGAAATTTTAAGATTATACGGGAATTCGCGTGGTATTAAAGTTAGCTAGCATACCTCGAGTATTTAAGCGAGATTACAACGCTCGTGGAAGTAAATAAAATTTATTACTTAGCTTATGTACGTTAACAAATATCTATTAAACGAAGTAAATAAAATGAATTAACGTTGATTAATGAATTTTATAAAAAATTTACTGTATTTTCATTATGTTTGTTCATAAAATTTAATACTTTTATACAAGACGATTGTTTTGATGCAAAAAATATAAAAATTTTAATACGTCTTATCTGCATCATTTAAAATTTATTAAATTACTGAATATTCGAAGAAATTTAAAGCTTTAATAACAATTTTCATCAATATACTGAAAAAACGCTGTGAAAAAAAAAAAAAAGAAACTCGCGCAATAAACGTACCGCTTTAAAATAAACGATAAAATTACGTCATTATATCGAGAAACTTTTTATCTCATTATAAAAGTTATAATCCTAACAAAGAATGAATTGTTTTTTTTTTTTTTCATTTTCAAACACGTGACTACGTCTACGAGATGAAATTCCGTCGTCGTGAAAAATCTAACGCCAACAAAATACATACACACAAACGACGGTTCACCGTTCACCTATTTTATCTTGACGCATTATTAACTTACGTAACGCAACGAGCATGTGCTTCGAAAACCGGTTACACGACATATTGATATATATCCGATTAAGTGTCGATTTCGTAAGTATATGATTTAAAAAAAAAAAAAAAAAAAAAAAAAAAGAATAAAAATAAATAGAAACTATTGGATTGACAATTAAGGTATGATATTATTATTGTTGATGAAACAATAATGATGAATATTTTTATAAAAATTTTCTTTGTGCTGCATTGTTAATGAGAAAAGGTAATTTTTTTTTTTTTCGTTACATATCTTACGCATTTCGTTGGTTTAAAATATACGAACGTCGATTAATATTTATAATGTATAAACTGATCGAGTATTTTGTAAATTATACGTTTAAAAAATTAATATGTTACAAAAAAAAAAAAAAAAAATTTTTAATTCTTTTGTACACTTTAAAATATATTTTATGGCTACGTTAGCGAATAAAATCGTCAAAGTGAATATTTATTGTTTAAATTATGTTAAAAAAAGATGTAACACTCTTTAAGCAAATCCACATTGCCTTAACTACAATCAAAACTTTAATTAAAATCGTTGATAAATTATAATTAAACACTTTAAGCCCCAAAGTAACGACGCGGTTAAGCAACGGTTAAAAAAAAAAAAAAAAAAAGACAAAATATAAAAAAAAATAGAGAGAGAGAGAGAGAGAAAAGATTTCTCGACGATTCGTCACGCTCAAGTAACCTCGTACCAATTAAAAGTACTCGTAATTCCTCGCTCGCGCGCTCTTACACATTATGTACTATACATCGAAGAGGAAACTTTTCAGCGGTGAATCCAGCTTAAACTTAAAGCGCATTCGAATGCAGATGAATTTTGCATTCAAGGCTCGCGCACGCACTGCCTCGCGTAAACTTCGTTTCGCGTCGTTTATGCATCCCCGACACTCGCCGACTAGGGGATATAAGAAAATCACGCGCAAAGTATTTGCCTAAAAGAGAGAAAGAGAGAGAAAGAGAGAAATAGAGACAGAGAGATGACGAAATAGAACGAGCGAGAGAAATGTAGCAGATGCGCGAGAGGAAAAGCAACGTTGTATAGCCGTAAACGAAGGCACCTTCACGTCCTAATCAGATTATAGCCGTTCCTGACGGCTCTCTCTCTCTCTCTCTCTCTCTCTCTCTCTCTCTCTCTCTCTCTCTCTTTCTCTTCTCTCTGCTCGGCTTTTCGATGAAGCGGAAACTCGAAAGAGAGAGAGAAAGAGAGTCAAAGCATAATACCAGCTATGCGCATTCAAATACACAGTCTCTTTCTGCCAATGTATATGCATCTTTTTCCTTTTCTTTCACGATAGGAATTCGCGTTGTTTTATTACGAAAGCGGCCATCGCTGCTACATTCCATTTACCTTTTTACCGTCGGTCATTGGCACTCGATCTTTTTTTGTTATTTCGTTATACCGTCGTTTAGATACATAAAGCGTAAAAAGTTAAAACCGTATAAAGTTTGCGACGATTTTTTGTTGTGCTTTAGCCTTTGAAAAATTGCTAGTTTTAAATCGTTTTTTTTATCGCAAATTAAACAATATTAAACTATCGCGATTACTATTTCGCTCTATGATTTATTCGTATAATGGACATTTTTTTTTTTTTTTTTTTTGTTTCATCGAAGTAATTTCGGTGAAAGAATGTGCCCAAACGCACCCAAAAAGTTTAACGTAATTATTTTGTAAAAGACCATTTTTTTCTATTGAGAAAAAGAAGAGAAAAAAAAAGGTAATTACAAAGCAGTTAAAAGTCTTTGTTTAATTCATCCGGATGAATATTTTTAGTAGGTGACGGTCACAAAAAAAAAAAAAATAAATAAATAAAGAAAAAGAAATAATCTTTGCAATCGCGTTTCGAATCAATGAGTTAAATGAATGTAATTAAATAAATGAATGCGCTAGAGTGCTTTCTCTTTTAATTAGTGGAAGTGAAATGTTACTTTGAACGAAGTGCGATGGAATTAAATCAATTATTCAACTGATATATAGTCGATTCATTTTTTGAAAAATTTAAAATCTCGAGGTAAGTTAAAGATATTCAATAAATACGTTTTAATTGTATCATTAGAAACATCTTTCAACATCTTTCTAATTTCTTTAATATCTTTCCGCTTTTAATTGTCTTTTTTTCTTTCTTTTAGTACACATTTTTCTTTTAGTACACATAAGCACATTTTTCATGTTAACGAATCATGTTAATTATCGCGGTAAACGATGATTATCTTAACGATAAATAATGGATCCTCGTAAAATTTTCCTCTGACACGTAATGCGCCAGGGAAAAGTTATAAATCGTGTATAGACGACGCGATGCGCTAAAAGAAAAACAGTGTTGTTAATCCATTGCGTAATATTAAAAAAAAAAAAAAAAAAAAAGAGAGAGAGAAAGAGGAAAAACAACGATATATTCGAACGAATCCTGCCACATTTTACCATTAAGTTTTACGCGGTATAAAAATTATGAGTTGATACCAATGCGTTGATACATTGGTATGCTTCTGTGTTTCATACTTTGACATTTAAATTGGTTTTCAACGAGTTGAAGTAGTAACGGCCCGACTTATTTAGTGTTTAGAAAACTTTTATAAAAAAAAAAAACTATCGAATAAAATTTAATTTCTTTCATTATCAAATAAATAAAAATTTCGCATTGTATTCATTTTACGTTATTTAATGATAATTTATTTATTATTATTATATTTCTATAATAATATCACGGATATATCACGCAAATTTTTACTGCTTATGTTTTAATTGTAAATTTAATCTCGAACTAATAATAATTAATTTACATCTGTGCTTATTCAGAAAATTATACTTAAAATTTACAAAACATTAAATATCGTTTATAATTATATCTTTCAACGCGGATATATATATATATATATATATATATATATATATATATATATATATATAATTTCATGTTATTATGTAAGCGTTAAACTTATTATTCAGTTTGATTGTCATTAATAACAATTTTAAAGATTTTAAGTAAAAATTATGCAGATTTAAATTAATATTACAATCGATCATACGATTAAAAAAGTAATTTATTTAAAACTAAAAATAAATAATACAATTAAATTAACGATGTATGGTATCTAAGTAATGCAATTTTCTTGTCGTAAAAATCGATTTAAATATTATCAATATTAAGTTTTCTCGCAACATAATATTATACTTGAAAATAGATTTAAGAATTGAACGCTTTTAAACAATTTTAAAATGAACTTTTTCTTTCATATTAAAATACTGCAACTATTGGTTTCAAAATGAAGCATAAGTAGAAAATACTATGTCTAGTAAGACACATTGTTTTTATAAAATGTTTATCTCCTTATGTTTCTTTCAACTAGAATATAAAATATTTGCAGATGATTTCGCGTTAAAACTAACGCAAAATAATATCGATTTATTTTTCATATGCGATTGTTTTCATCGAATTCGCTCAATCGATACGTGAAATACTCATTATCGTATGTTAAAAAGTATGTTAAGAAGCAGTCTTACCAACGAAAAGATAAAAGTAAATAAATCAACGGCAAGAAACGTTCGGTCACGCAACGGTTTTATTATTCCAGCTTGAATTTCTGCACAGCCGCGCATAAATACACACGCTTAACTCCCGTACGGCTGCGGCGATGCGCTTACTCGTGAAAAACTTGCGCGAACGTGCGCCGAGAGACGCAGGTGTATGCGCGCACACAGACAACACTAACAACACAAGCACGAGAGAAGAGCGAGGATGTTTATACCGACGAGAGAAGTAAAAGTTGGGATAGGCCGAGTTCTCTACGGACGACGAGAACGCGAGAACGACTATTCGAGCGAGCAGACGCCGCGGCGGGCCTCCTCGATTCCAATTTCCCACTCCGATCGACCATCGAAATATGCGCGTCGTTATCAACGCACTCGAGAATAGTCGATGCGCGTACGGTGCCGTGGCAACGAGAAGCCGCGTGTATACCGACTAGTCGCGTACGGAGAACTGGAAACCTTATAGCGAAATCATGAAGTCTCCTTGCCTCTCTCTCTCTCTCTCTCTCTCTATCTCTCTCTCTTTTACGTTCAGTACCGTGTCAACTATCCCTACTCTTCGACTTGGCTCGTGTACACGTATATCGAGTTCACTCAGCCTCGTTCTCTCTCTCTCTCTCTCTCTCTCTCTCTCTCTCCCTGTATTTTTCGAAGCGTTGTCGTGTTCCGACAAACTGTACCTATTCAATATGTAGATACCTGTGACGATAAGACTTTGTCTCTGCTAATTAATTGCTTTCGAATTTTTTATAGATATACGATTTTATAATTAAATATTCGATCATTTATATAATGTACCGTAAAGTGATTCAAAAATAACAAAGATAATTATCATTTATGTATAAAAAAAAATTTTGCAAACTTGGTTTTTTTTTTTTTTTTTTTTTTCAGTAAAAATTAAAGTATCCGTATGATAAATTTTACAAACAACATTTACGTCTCATAAGAAATTAAAGCGTTTTAAAATAATATGTGAAAAAGCAATAAGGATAAATGTGTTATTTAAACGGAATTCAACGAACGAAAAATGAAACTAAAATGTAAAATATTACATACTTTTTGTGCAAATTTTATTTTATAAAAACGTCATCAATTGATATATTAAAAATAATAATTTTTATAGTCTTCTATAATTTAAATTTTCATTTATATGTATATGTGTAATATAGTAAATTAGAGCATAATTGATAATTATCCTCGATGAATCGTAATTTAAGTAGCACAATTTTTATCGCTCGTGGCAAATTTTTATATAAAATCAAGGAGATTAAGATTTGACCTAACTTAATTTACTTAAATTAAATTTTTTCTCAACTTCCGAACATTCAAAGTCCAACTATTCTTATCAGAATATTTGATACGTGTTATCGAGAAAGTTCTATTTTTAAAGAATTTAAACGGTATTAAATAAAATTAAAATTTTTTAAAGCAAAAAATTTAATTTAAAATATTTATTTGACGTTGATAAATCAATGAAACATTCAAAAAAGATGTATTGCTTGTGTAAAAAATTAAATAAAAGCACATGTATGTATACGTATTTATAAAAATATTTTTGACTTTGAGACAATAAAATTACTGTGTATTAAAAAAATAACATTTTAATCAATAATATTTAAAAAATATTTTATATAGAAGTATTGAAAAACATTTTTTGGAAAATTCTTTGATAGAAAGTTAAATTATTTATACTAATGTTATTTTTCTCATAACTCAATATAACGATCAAGAAATTCGGGAGCTTTTAAAATACGATGAGGTAATTACAAACAACGATATGTTAAATAATAAAAATATGTTAAATATAAGTTTAATAGATTGTTGAAACCGTAATGGAATTTACAAACGACAAACCGAATGCCGTAACGCGTCTTTCATATTTTATTAAAAAATTTAAATTTTAAAATACTTATAAATGTAAATGGGTTCATTTTAATATTAAACGGATTATAAGACCTGTAACGGATACTCGATAAAAATTATTATAAAATTTTACGTCCATTTTAAATAATAGGATATTTAACCGAAATACGATGAACGACGTACGATGAAAACTTTTTAATAATAATTGGATAATTTAACGAGAATTAAGTGTCGTTAAAAACTAAAGCAAAAACTCCTTACGAAAACTGTGTATAAAAACTACATAAGATCAAAAAGAGGTCTCACGTTTTTATCGGAAAATTCGTTTTAATTTTCACATTTAATTTTTACATCTTTCCCGTAACTAATTTATACTTTATAATTCATTTAAGATTCCACTATATTCTTTTTCTTTTTTTAATGATTTTCAACATTTTATATTTTCTTCAATTTAATGGATTGGAAAAAATTATATTTTACAGATTAATTATTAGAAAAATTTAATTAATCGCAAAATAGACAATTTTTCATTATAAATTTTTTTTTCATTATAAAGGCTTTGCTAATTCTAAATATCTCGAAATTATTACTTCTACTTGAGAATAAACTTATAATTTTATGTTCGTAAAAAATTATCTTTAATAAAACATTGTAATTATTTATTTAAAATTAACGCTTCGAGGATGTAGATTTTTTTTTTTTTTAAGTAAACCTTTTTTAAATAAAAAATATATCCATCGATGTCCAATACATACAATAAAGAAGATAAAATTCTTCCGAGATGCTAATATTACGAATAGAAGTCTTAACGGCATTTTGTCGAAAAAATTTGTGTAACTATATTGAAGGTTTTAAAGAATATAGATTTTATAAATATATAAAAGTTATTAACAAAATCATAAAGCAGTATTTAAGGTTAAAATATACTTTTTGGCAGCATTCGTTCGAGCCAACGTGTCAAATATCGCGCATTTGTATTTAGTCATCAAAAACTAATTTTGTAAAAATTTCAATGCCGTAAGTGAATATTTTTCCTAAATAAATCGCACAAATTTAGATAATCTGCAACAAATGCATTATAGTTTCCGATGCATTTGGAACACCGAACGCAAACTAGAGAGAGAGAGAGAGAGAGAGAGAGAGAGAGGGAGGGGGGGAGCATAGCTTAGCCACTCCTGAAACGTACACTTGCCGTGGCGTTATACTGTACAGCACTTACGCAAATGCCATTAAGGCATAATCAAAATGAATTCTACTCCGTCGCCGGTCGTATCTCTCTGTCTCTTGCGCGCGCGTAATTAGCTCGGGTAAAGAGAGGAAGGGATTATAAAGTTAGCCGAGCTTTTCCTCCACCCCATCTCCTACCCCTCGACAAATGATATACAAGAGCGAGCGAGTGTTCGCGCTACACGCTAAATTTTACATCAAACTTTCGACGATTCGTCCTTCTCCTCCTCCTCCTCCTCCTCCTCCTCCTCCTCCTCCACCTTCGCTCTTCCCTACCATCCCAACGATATTAACACGGACGAGGCGACGAGTTTCTCTCGCCGTCGTTTGCCCGACGCTTGCATCTAGCGACGTTTAATGATAATCGTCGGGATTGTTTCGGGACTGCAGCGACGGCGCACGTGAAAATACTGAAACTTTTGGGGATATTCTTGACTTTGCTACGTTATATTTATCTTTTTATTTATTTTTTTATTACTTGCTCTGGGAGCCCTTAAATTTTTCAAAGTTTTCAAACAGAGTTACGTAATTTTTTATGATAATTTTTTTTTTTTTTTTTTTTTATTATAAAGTAATTTAAATGAAGTGTTATTAATTTTTAAGATGCGGTTTCAATAAGACTTCTTTTTTATCCTTTTTAATGTATGAATTAAATTATTCTACTTAATTTTTTAATACATAATATTTTTGTATATTTTAAATGCATGCGATTGTGTTAAAGAATATCAAATAAAATAAGAATTTATTTCTATTAAAATTATTTATGCTCGATTAAAATTTTTCATCGTACGTTTTAAGTAATATTCAATAATGATTATATATACGGTAATTGCAGATATTTGATGGTTGAAAATTTTAAATATCAAATTATAGAAGAAAAATTTTAAATTGTCCGGTATTCAGTAATATTAATTATTTAACTATTTATATATCAGATCAATATATTAAATTTCTAAGAACAATTGTTTAACTAAAAATTTAATAACAAGAAGGTATTGCAAGAAAGATAATTAAAAAGAAGTTAAACATCATTATTCATAGTTAAAAAAGAAAAAAAAAAAAAAAAAAAAAAGAAAAATCTATAGAAGCTTCTTTGAATCACGGAAAAATAGTTAGCTCTGCTACAACGCTCTCCATATACACTTTTTCTCTTTTTCTTTCAACTCTTCACAATGTAAGTGATTTCTTTGTAAAACTTTTCTCTTCCAAACGAAATTATCAAACTTTAAAAGCCTGAGCGACAAGTAGGAAGAAAGAATCCTAAAAAATTCCACCTCTTGCTATATATCCCAGAAAGAAACATCTCTCTCTCTCTCTCTTTTCATTCTCTATCTCCTATTCGGTAAAAAATTAAACACCTCCTTGTACATCCTCCTTGTAAATCCCGGCTGATTAACAATTAGCGGGTGAAAGTAGCAACGGGTAGCGAGTTGCGCGGACGGGGAATCGAGAACGATCAGCTATTCGCGATAACGTCCGCGCGCAACGGTATAACAGGCTCTACGTTCGTCCTAGATAATACGACCTTCGCGTCGCGATGAATAACGGCCGGCCGATTCCACTCTTTTTCCCGATCGCGTGCGCCCGGTAATCGTCCGAACGACGCGCCGGCAAATTGCGCAGCTATATAAGTGTCCCTCCTTCTCTCTCTCTCTCTCTCTCTCTCTCTTTCTCTCTCTCTCTCTCTCTATATATATTTCGCGCTATATATACGCGAGAGTCAATTTCCCTACCGCCGCTGCACCGCTGCTGCTGTACTGACTGCAACGTTATTTCCTTCCAAGAATTATCGCCTTGAATTTTCTAGTAGATGCACTCTCTGCCTTTAATATATAGAATAATAAGAGTGAATGAGGAAATAAGAGAGAGAGAGAGAGAGAGAGAGAGAGAGAGAGAGAGAAAGAGAAGTGGTATTAATGAGATATGGAGTATTGATGCGTTTTTCATACGATCGGTATTGTAAGTTTTATTGGAATTATTTGTCGATAAACAGTTTGCTAGGAAACGATTTACCTTGTTTTCATAATCGATATGTACTCGTACTTCAAATACTTCTATTACTATATGGGAAAAAATTGAAAGAATAATTTTTTCTTATGTAAAAAGCGATCGATTCATGTGTTAAATATCAAACACAAATTCCAATGTTTGTCTTGAAAAATATAATGCAAACAATAAACAATAAAATGATTGAAAAATAAGCTATTAACGATACAGATACATTGAAAATTATATTAAGCTACAAAAATTTATATTCAATTCAACGTTCGAACTTTCTACATTTAACCTTATTTACTTGTAACTACGTATTTTATGGCTGTAAATTTATTTAATTAATAAATAACTCGTTCAAAGTATTCCTTTGTGTAAAACGATATATATATATATATATATATATCTTTAGATCGAATCCACGGTAATAAAAATTTCCTAATTAGTATTTATTGAAGGAAAAATTTTATAAATAAAATATTTTAATTTAACTTTTCTTGTATGCTCATTTCATTATTTACCGAGCACGAATGTAAGGGGAAAAAAGAATGCGCACGTAAATCAAATGAAAAGTCAGTAGGATATAGTCACATGGTAAATGTAAAATTTTACAGCGGCAGCAAATTTAAAATGCGCTAATTACAGTTTGATAAACTCGACTCTTAAAATTGCTTAATAAAAATAAGTTAAAAACGATCGTTTTTTCTTAATCTATTCACCGTTTTTTTCTTCTTTTTTTTTTTTTTTTTTTTTTTTTTTATATTCAAACGTAAAACTGTACGATACTTTCGTTCACAAAATATATTTAATACATAGTAAATCGTACTTACTTTCCAAGCATATTAAAATATTAATAACTAGTCGGGTGTACGCGTGGTTAATTACACGCTGTACAATTAGACCCAAAGGAGCATTAGCGACTCAAGGCATTCGAGTCTTGAAACGTTGTAAATTTTAATGTTTGCGTGTGACCAACACTCGAAAACATTTCTACGCGTATTTGAAAAGATTAACCTCATCGGTGCGGGATAATGACAACTTTACTTAGTGCCTTAGCTTTTCTATATATATATATATATATATATACATATTTTGCAAAATGTGTGTCTACATTTGAAACTTTTCAAAAGTTGTTGCTACTGCAACATTAACCAATTTAATTCGTTAAGTGATTTTCGTTAACTTCGTTGTTTACGTTGTGCTTAAGAAATTTATTCGATACGAAACTTTAAAAATTTTCATTTTTTGAACGACATACGTTTATTGAGATGAAACCTATGCATAGAAAATTAAAACGCATCAAGTGCCGAGCGATAAATAAAATTTTGCCTCTTAACGAGTAAAAAAAAAAAAAAAATGAAAATACACATAAACCAAAAACTTTGATCGACTCGCGAACGAAAAAAAAAAAAAAAAAAAAGCGAGGCTCGAATAATCCGCGACACTCGAAAACATCAACTCGAGCGATCTCATATCCAGAAGATGAAAACGTACGAGTATCGTCTTACCCTGGCATATTTCTTATTTCCTCGTAGAGAGAGAAAGAGAGAGAGAGAGAGAGAGCCTCTGGTGCTTTAAAAACCCGCGACGTCGAGCGTAAAACGAGCGCGACCTTAATTCGAGCTCAAAGCCATGTCGTTTACTCGCGCTGTCCAGGACACTCGCGCGAAAGAAGGAGAGCCTTAAACCGCACAGCTACGAGGACACGCGCGGTTATCGCGATAGTTATATCCTAACGTACGGTTAACGATATCCGCTACTCGTCGTTTTACCTCGCGGATTTACGCTCAAAGGGACACGCGAGAAATACATACGTTTTCGTCGCGGTTTCAAGTGCGCGCATGTGTGTGTGTTTGTGTGTGTGTGTGTGTGTGTTTGTGTGTACCTAACGCGAAGAGAATTGCTACGATGCGTATACGTATGTACTTAAAGTTTTATTTTCGTTGCCGATAAAGTCTTAGCTACGATGCTTTCGTTGGAATTTTATATTTCATTTGAAGATAGTTTTAAGGGGATTCGTGTAAGTTTGAATAGCTTTCGTAATCTTTATATTAATGTATCTTAGAATATCTGCATTGTTTCTTTTTTATGCGCCTAAACTTATCTTCCTTAAAAAATAATTAAAAAATTTATTTTTCTTCACCGTTGTTATGATGATCCTATTAAATTAAAAAAAAAAAAATTTCCTTAATAAACTCAGCAAACGTAACGAAAGTTTTGAAATTTAAGACACTTACATACGGCAGATGATAAAATTATGCAAATTTATGCAAAAACAACTTAAACCTAGTTTTATTAGTTGTTCTATATCGAGTAATTCTTTGAATTAATGAGTAATTAAAAATAAAGTCATTCCTGTATGAATAAAATTTTAAGAAAGCCGTGTAAATCCACGGTTATTTTTTTTTTAATTTATTGTAATTTATTTACGATTGTTTTAAATAAAATGAACAATTTTATTCTATAACTATTTTTGCTTTATCAAACAAAATAGAAAAAATATTATTTTGGTTAAGAAAAAGAAATGAATTAAAAATAGATTTAAAAAAAAAAAAAAAAAGTAACATATATGAAAAAAGTAAGAGAATCTAAATTTGATTAACTTTTTAAAATGTAGGCCATATTCTTGATACATTCTTATTATTTGACAGATTCCTGATTCTAATCAAAACTTTCACGCTTCACATACGTGACACGCAACGCCGCAACAAAAGTTTAATATGCAGACTAAAATCAATGTTTGCACAGCTAAGACATTTAAAAGTTTAATAAATTTTAATATCGATTATCAATAAAATGTTATTTCATATTTCATTCTATTGACATTAAAAATTCAGAATTCATTCAGAATTTAAAAAAATATTTTATATTTATTTATACGTTATAATTCCGCAACCTGACCTGATACTCTAGTATTGGAAAATTCATTTCTATGCTTAATAATTCCAAGTTTCTGCTATCTCTCGGATTAATAATAATAATAATAATAATAATAATAATAATAATAATAATAATGATAATAATGACATCATCGCTCGAGCTATTATTTAAAAAGTAAAACTTTAGCAATGAAATCGAATCGTAATAACTCAATCTTTAACTTTTCTCCGGAACACTCAATTCCCATTTAAAGATGGAAATTTCGAAAACTCGCCCGCCCAAGATCAATTACACTTTTTTCCTTTATCTCTCTATCTTTCTTCCTCTCTCTCTCTCTCTCTCTCTCTCTTTGTCTTTCTCTTTCTATTCCTTTACGCAGTCGCTCGAATTTCTCATTCGTAACGATATATCGATCCGTCGAATTTCTCAGCTCTCACTCTCTCTCTCTCTCTCTCTCTTTCTCTCTCGGCTTAAGAAAGATTAAAAAATCGTCGGGTCGAATTTAATTTTCGCTCGCATAAGAAATCTTTCGCAACGAATAGCAATGATTATATAGCTCGTTGATAAAGTAATGGTTATTTACGCGAAATCGATCGTCTTCCTCACGGAGATTATCCTTCCGAGAATAACTTCGCGAGCATTAGTCGGCCCGATTACACGTGTACGTGGAAAGAGAGAGAGAGAGAGAGAGAGAGAAGGAGAGAGAGAGAGAGAAGGAGAGAGAGAGAGAGAGAGAGAGAGAGAGAGAAAGAGAGAGAGAGAGTTGCATGCGCGCACCTCCACATATAATGTGTAAATGTTCGAGGCATCGATTTTTACCCTCGCGCTATGTTACCGTTCCTCGTATATAATACATGCCCCGATGATTCGATCCGAGAGAGAGAGAGAGAGAACTAGCCTCATGGAAAATTCATTCTCAACCGTTAATCAATCGATGCTCTTTTTTATCTGGTATTATCCTTGTACCGACCCTTTTCTTATCTATTTCGTAACTTTTTTTTCTATTCTTTTTGTTTTTGATTCTCGATTCGATTTCGTCGTCGTAGTTAAGTTTATTTTAAAAATTCCGTATGTTGCTCGTTTAAATTTACAATACTCAATTCGTTATTGAACAAAATATACGATAATCTAAAGCATTCGATTTCTTGTGTAAAGAACTTAAGCTCTTGTGTATTCTTGATTAATTTATCTTTTTTATGACTTTGATACTCTTTATTCGGTACAATGTACAATTTAAAAAAAAAAGTAATAATAGAGAAAGGGAGGACAAAGCGGTCATGTACTATATTTGGCATATAGACATTATCGGAAATTCTCCCGCAGACTTGTAAATTTGCACAATTTGAGTCAAAATTATAAATTCATTCCTTAAAATCGAGCAAATTAAGGTAGAAAATTTTTAAAAAAATGTCATTATTTTATTTATTTTAAAAAATACAAGAATTGGGAACTTTAGAACCAATCAAGAATTGAATACAATGCATCGTGTAAAATGTTTGACAGTTATTTTTGTTAAAATTTTAATTTATTAAAAAATGATTTTTGGTAATTTTTGTAATATGTCCGCTTTGCTCGGCTATTTTTTGAAGCCTTAAAAATTCACTAATTTTGTTTATTTTTAATATTATTTATTTAAATGATAATTAATCGATGTAATTTTTTTTTTTTTAAATATTACTTGAACACTCAACTTTCTATTGTTATCAACTTAGCCTTTTTTTTTTTTTTGTTATTTAACCTAACAAAACACTTAAAAAATATTTAAAAATTCCTCCATTTGTATTAGATTTTCTTCAATTTATCTTTTTATTTCAATTAAACTCGTTAACTTATTGCTATATCTGGCATTCGTGTCTCGAATATAAAAGTGAATAAATTGTATACACGTATAAGAAGTAATTCGGATCGCAAGTTTAAATTCGATCGGGCAGAGGATCGTAGCGAGCGCCGCTACAAATTAGTACTAATGAAGCCGACTGCATCCGTTAAAAAAGATCAAAGGAAAGCAGCCGCCGATTCCGAAGAGAACGAAGCATCGATGAAAGACGAACACAGCCGGCGCAGTTTCGATGCAATTATAATCCCGTCTTTCCCTTTGACTCGACCGAATGGATGGAAAGGAGGAAGGGGGTAAATCTAGTTTACCTTCATCGAGGCATGATGTTTAATCTTCTTAGTTAACACATGAACAGAAAGGAGAACGAAGGCAAAAAGATAGAGAGAGAGAGAGAGAGAGAGAGAAAGAGAAAAATTGACAATACAACAAAAGAGACTCATTCGTCTCTCGTTAGCTTTATGACTCGATGACAAAGGTTTTAGCATAGGAGCTTAGTGATTTTTAAGTTTACGACCGAGAGTTAAACTATTTGCGCTAATGAATATTGCTTAATTTCATATAATACGTAGTCGCGACGTTATTTAACGATCTTTGTCATGCAAAATGCTTTCAAAATTTTTCTATAAATCTAATAGTTATTCACTTTTTTAAGAACGTTAATAGCAATACATTAACGTACTTTAAAACTCAATGAAATGTATTGATTTTCTTACTATAGTAATGAAAACGTTTTATTTTTTTTTTTTTTTAAATTGCTACTTAGCAAATACTAGTTTTCAATAAAAATTTATCAAAGTACGTTTTCTATTATCAATAACGGTATTTAATTGCTGAGATTTACAACAATCATTTTTAAAAAGACTATGTTAAATGTATTTTTCAGAAAAAAAATAATAATAACTATAAAATTGACGTCAAAAACTGTTAATTTTTTTTTTTTTTTTTTTTTTTTTTAAATTAAGATAAAAGTAAGGTGAGAAAAAAAATGTGCATGTTTCGTGATTATAACTACGATCTGACCTTGTCTACACATATTTGCAAGAAACTTATACATTGAAAATATAAAAGCGAGCGATTCATTTTTGTTCTTTAAATAAACCATGTGCAACTAATTATCGTTTTTATTTTTTATTTTACTTTTTTTTTCGATTTAAAAAAGAATAATTCACCCGTCTTCGAATCGTATACGATGTATGCTTGATAAAAGGATAAATTTAATTTCAAATCGTGTTAACGATATTAGTTTATTTTAAATTAAGATATTAATACAAGATGCATTATATCTTACTCATCGCAAATTAAAACTCGTTGGAAAACTTTTTTATTTATAAACTTAGAAAAAGGTTGTGTTTCTAATACCGCGCATAAATATATCGGGAAAAAAAAAGTTTATGCTACTGTATATAAACATTGCAACATTTTAATTTGCTTTGATATTGATTCAAATGAAATTCAAGGTACGACGTGTCGTATTACAACTTTAGAAAATATCTTGGAACGGTGATATCATTTTTTTTTTTTTTTTTTTCGAACATTTATTTAAAATTTAATCTTATATTGTATAATGTTATATGATTAATGAGATTTAAATACTTAGAAATTATCAGCGTATTTGTTTGGTAAATGCAACATGTTTTAATTAAATAAAGCCGATTAGATAGCATAAAATCGTAAATATTTTTCGCTACGTAAAATTGTAACGTTTGCACTATTTATATTTAACAATACAGTTACATAACGAAAAAATTCTATAACTTTATTCTTTACAAAAAATATACATAAATTATGAAACAACGTTATAATAGTTAATTATTTTCTAAAGCTATTGATATGTATAATACATGTTTGAAGATTATAGATTAATAAAGAAAAATAAAAGAAAAATAACATTGATCTATAAGAGCTATCGAAAGATTCAAATCTATTTCAAAAGCACTTTAAAATAACAAGAACCTTGTTACGATGAAATAAAAAAAAAAAAAAAAAAAAAAAAGAAAAAAAAGAAAAAAAAACAATCAACGGCAAGATACAATAATTTTTTATCATCGTTAAAAAAGAAAAAAAGAGAAAAAGGAAAAAGAAACAGCGGTGTAGTTCATCAAGATATGTATATATATCTACATGATAATAAGCCCTACGCCGTAGAACATTAATATTGACACACTTCACCGTTCTCTTCTAGTTACTTAAGTTCAACATCATCATCGACTCTCGAGTGCTATCATCCATCAATGAAGGATCTTGTGCTTTACATATATTCCCGCCATTGATAGCTGCGCATATAAGCTCTCTCTCTCTCTCTCTCTTTCCTCTCTCTTTTTCTGCAAACGACGCAGCTCTACTTAATTTTTTCCTACATGGAATATCGAACGGGTGCTTTTGATGCGAGAAACTTTTTCTTTTTGGCCTATATTTTTATCCTTTCTTTAATATTTCAAACTTTTACTGTGAAAGCATCTTGGATTATAACGTTTATTTTTCTTGTGACAGCGATTAAATCACATTGATATTTTTAATCGTACAGTTATAAGTGAGATAAAGAAAGAGTGCATTGATAACAAAATTTAAAACAAGGCTAAATTTAATAATTATATTTATTTTAAAAAAGTTTTTATTTAAAATTTGCATTTTGCATTATTATAGTCATAATTTTTTTATTTTATTCATTTCCGATAATGTACTTACGTTAAGGATGATAAATGATGTAATTATCTTCGTCACTTACCTGTAATATAAAAATATCAAAAAGTTAATAAATTTTAAATCGCTTGTTGAAAATTAAAATTAAATATTAAATTATAATTTTATTTTACACTTTAATCAAATATCTTTAAAATATTTTTATTTTTATTTTTATACATTCTACATTCAATGAACTTATGACCGAATATTTATTGTATAAATTTATTTAAATTTATTTATCATAAAGTAATAACGGCTTAAATTTCAAATGACAATGGAGCACGGCAATGTTTCATCGAGCTATTTTGTACTTAGGTTACTATAGGGATGCGAAAGAACAATTAGCGATCGCTCGCACATCTACGCCTACGTCTGTTATGTACAACGGCAGATTAATGTGTACGATTAACCGATCACTGTAAAATAGTAACGGCTTTCTTTCTATCCTACAGTCGATTGGACCTTTTTTTGTTGTTTTTTCTTTTTTTCTTTCTTTTTTTTTTTTTTTTTCAGTTCGTGCCGTCGCGCAAATCTTCCGATATAGCATCCCGATCAAAGTTTCGGTTGTTGTTGCTGTTTCAAAGTACCAACAAAATCGTCCCATTGTTTTCACTCGCTTCAAGCTCGACGTTTGCACGGCGTTTCGAGTAATTCGCAGCCGTTTGTCCTTTCAACGATTCTATCGTGCAGAAATAAAAGAAGAAGAAAAAAAAAAAAAAAACAAAGGAAAATACAAAGGAAAATTTTAAATATCTGTAAGTGACGTGATTTATTAATTTCTTTTTCGCACCGTTCGATAAAATTTAGTCTTAGCTCGGACATTTTATGATTTTAAATCTAGTTTTTTATAATTAACTTGAAATACGATATGTTAAAATCGAAGATAAGAATTAGTAACGTTAAAATGAAAATAGAATAAATGTAAAAAGCTTACTGATAACGATGCTTCTCATCATTCTCATGTAAAATATCATACAATTTAATTTTGAAATATTTAAACTCGGTATATTAGCTACATAATTTGGAAAATAATAAGAAACTTTCGCAATTGTTTTATTTCTTTACATTAATATAAGTTTTAATCAACTGAATTTATCTAAATAAATTGAATCTTCTGAATTTCTTATTTTAATACAATAAAATCGAGAAAACTTTATCAAATCAAAAAAGAATCGAATTATATTAATAAAATCTTTCACCGTAACCTCATTCAATTTTAAAATCAATTTAAGTATAAAATTATTTTACAATTATAAAATATAAAAGGTTAAACGCACTTATATCAATAAAGAAGACAAACTTTGTTAAGTTTATTTTTTTTTTTTTTTTTTTTTTTTTCTAACAAAGCTTTAATAAACAAGTCGAGATTCGCAAAATAAGGTTTTCAAAAAACTTTTCATAGTTTAAAAAATTTTATTTTTCGAAAGACTCATATTTAGAATACGTCAAGAGAAAAAGAAAAAAAATGAAGGATCGATATTTTGTATGGGTAAGTTGACACACATAGTTCTTGGAAATAAATGAAATACAAAGTACTTGGATAGCGTTCACGGATTTTATACAATCCGTGTATATATATATATGTATATACATAGATGGGAGTATTTTAAAACCAATTTAATATCGTATTTTCAAATATTATAATGCTTCGAGTTTTTTAATAAACATTCTCCAATTTCGAAGAAGAAAAAATTGAATAATGTAATTATCAAAATTAGGAAATATTGAATATTTTAGTTCAAAAATATGAAAATAATTTGATATAATGCTCGTAAATTATTCTTATCAAAGTCAATAATTTATATCGACTTTAAATCAATTGTATATATTGAACTTTTTTTTTAATAAAACGATAACAAGCTAATTTGTTGCGCAATTTTTTTTCAATAGTATTTAATCGATAAAAATTATTTATATTTTCAAAATGATTTAATATTTTCTACATAAAAAATTTAAGGACAGTAAAATTTTACGGTGAAAAATTGTTAAAATAAAAAAAAAAAAAAAAAAGGTATTTAGACTCATTGGTATTTTCTTCTCAATTTAATGTTTCATTCTACACTTATTACAAAAATAAACTCAAGCAAATTGATATAACATTTTGGTACCTAAGCTCGCAAATAAAAATGAAAAAAAACAGCATCATCGCTTAAAGCCAAACTTCAGAAGAGTAAAAGGGGATCGTGAAAAAAAAAAAAAAAGAAAAAGAAAAAGAAAGCACTTGATAAATATAAAAAGGAAAAGTAAGCGAGCGCAGTATCGGTAAAATTAACGGCGAGCGTTTATCTATCGTATCGGTTTATCCATAAAAAGGTAGAAGGGTGAGTTTTATCGCAAGCGTTAAAACGGATAGAAGCTAAATTTTATCGTACGTATAAGACCGGAGCAACGGTAACAACTCTCCGAGCACATTGCGTTTCATTGGTATTGACCGTTAGTTAAAAGCGTTAAAATTCGCTCGCCGAGTCTTCCTTCCTCTTGACTTCTTCAACGCGAAAAACATGTTTCCGAATTGTCATTTACCTATACCTCACAATTATCGATAAGAGTGAGAGAGAGAGAGAGAGAGGGAGAGCAGTCAAACCGTTGAATCACTTACATAAAGACACTTCCATTTGCAGTTAAGCACTTTGTTATCTCAATAGTTCGTTCGAGTTTTCTATCTCTCATTTTCTTTTTTCACACTCTATCGTTATCATTTTTCATCTTACTTTTTTTTTTTTTTTTTTTTGAATAATTTGACTTTTATTATGTACGTTTTTTTTTTTTGTTGAACGCTGTTTACGCTTATAAAAATACTGCTTTACGTGTAAAATACTATCTATTCCAACATTTAAAAAAATATACCTACAATGATATTTAGTGTTATAGCTATTATTTTAACGATTTGCAAAAATATTAGTTATTTCCCGTTATTTTATCTCTATTATAGAAACTTATATTATTTTTCTCGCAAAAAATAAATATTTATTGTTTTGTAAAATTAACAAATATATTTTAATAAAGATGGGGTATTTTTTAATCTCGAATATTTAGTTATCGAACGGCTTGCAAACATTAAATATAATTCGTTTTTATAAAAATACGATGCGATATTTTTCATAAAACTTCGAAAATATATTGCAATGTTTAGCAGCAATCGAAGTTTTTTTTTTTTTTCTTCGCAATTTAACATTATTGCATTCCTGAAAAAAACAAGCTAAATATTAAAGCCTCGCTTAAAGCAAAACAATCGTCCGCAAAAAGGCGAAAAAAAGTTAATAGCGTAAAAATTCACGCAATTTTCCAGGACAAAAAGGCCCTTCTTTTTCCACGACCCCTATTACATTCGCTTATATTCCGTTCTTCTCCTTTCATCTCCCTCTTTCGCTCTCTATTAAAACGCTCTCGCTCTCCTTTTCCGCTAGGACCTTCATTATTTCAGGAAGCGAAAAAGAGAAGTAAAGATAAAAAAAAAACCAAGAAAATAGAAAAAAGAGATGATTACTCCAAAGCGCAAGAGACGCGCGCGTTGTTATTATCCTTGGCATTTCCACAGCTCCCGATTTTCAACCTTTTCCACGTTTGATCCTTCTTTTCTCTCTCTCTCTCTCTTTCTTTGTCTATCTTTTATCTCTTTCTCTATTTAAACGAAAGGTACGTGCTTCCCCTCGACCGCGGAATATAACCCGAGCTCGACGGCGCTGCTGCTCGTCGAATGCGTCTACGGCGCAACAAACCGCACGGCTCGCATATACACAACACAATCTACCATTCAGGCTTTAAGCGAGGCATATTAAACCCGTCGGCACGGCCATTTTCTCCGCGTTTTCGGAGCATTTACCAGCTGCGCGCCTCCGCGTTATCGAAATATCCTATTCTCTCGTTTGCTCTTTACCCGCTCCTTTTGTCTACCTCTTACCTCTGTATATTTATACGTAGATTGTACGTATGCATACTTATCGATATACGTACGTAGAGGGAGAGAACGAGAGAAAATGGGGAAAAAGAAAGGCCCGGGAATGAAGGAAAACACGAGAGGTGGAGAGAGAAGGTAAGCGCGCAAAGAGGCGTTTCAATTGTTTTCGGAGCGTAGGTGAGAAAATGGAAGATTTGATAAGATGGAAAATAAGATAAAAAGGACGCGTTTATTTTAAGATGAATGCTTTTCAAAATGTTTATAAGCTTACACACGAGGTAGTTGTACACACACGTATAATACATGTATAATAAATAGCTGCTTTCAAGCATTGTAATGCTTCCGCGCTTGCCGCTGTCGCCAAGCCATGGAAGAATAATTTATCGCGGGTAATGCGAGCTTTTTGTCTTATATATATATGTACGACGACGCTCCCCGAGAGCGATGAAAATGGCCGAGTGCCGTAACAAATGCGCGAGTGTATGTGTGTGTGTGTGTACTACGATTATTAGAGCGAAACCATTTGTATCGTTAAAGTTTTATCTAAATTGAAGCTTTGTATATACATAATTGTTTCTTGATTTTAACGAGTAATATGATTAAAGTTAAATCGTTTATCCAGTGGTATAGTAAAGAAATTTTAAAAAATTTCAATACATCAAACGTAATATTTTCAGTTTTTCAAGCGCATAACGATGCATACTTTTTTTTGAAATTTTATTTGAAGAATTTTATTATAAAATTTTATTGAAATACGTTCATTGATGTGCCTTTAATAAATAATAATTACTATCAAATATTTATTTATTAGTTTAAAATTATTCAAACGTATTAAAAATTTTATTTCGATACATTTTTTTATAAACAATATAACTCGTATGAATAAATTTAAAATACACGAAGTAGATACTTTAAATTTTAAATTTAACATTTTTACAAAATCGTCGAATTTAAAATTAAACAATAAATTCTTTGTTTGAAAGTGGATATTGTTTAGCAAACATTGCTACATGTATACACGCAATTTCACGCAATTATTTATTAAATACCAAATAATTCAAACAATACAGCACGAATGTCTACATACCCAGGCATTAAATTCCAAATGTGCGCGAATTAATCATTAAAATAGAAATTAATGAAGCATTAAAAATGCACATAGATAGACGATCGCGGACTAAAATATATTCCGATGCTTGGCGATCGAAACGTAAGCGAGAGATCCTCCGCTTGATGAAGATAATACGCGAAAGCGCTCGATGGCACGTAGAAAATCCAGGCGAACAAAGAGAGAGAGAGGGAGAGAGAGAGAGAGAGAAGCTAAAAATGAAACGAGAAATTAAAAAACTTAACGAGATAGAAAGAGAACAGAGAGTCTCAAGCTCGATAGGGGATTTATTTTAATCGGCTTGAGCTGCCTCTCTGTAATTTAAATATACCAAGAGGTAGCTCACTTCAAATTTACCACAAATTTTCGTGTTATCTTTGACTTTTCGCCAAGATGTTTCTTCCCTTTTAAATTTATACTCGCCGTCTTAAATTTATAAAACGGCAAGTTTATTCCTTATTCTTATTGAGAAGTTTTGCATCGGACTGAGTTATATGAAAAGAGATTTTGGTTATTTTTTAATGAAATTATCGTCGAAAGATTAAACGACCTTTAAATAAATTTTATCGCATTCGTTTTTAAAAAGAGCTTGCAGTTACGTTGTCGAATAAAGTTTTGAGATAAATCGTTGAGAAAATCGATAAGAGAAATTGAAATGAAATAAATAAAGTTTAAAAAAAAAAACAAATAAAAAAAAAAAAAAAAAAAAAAAAAACGAAAAATACTAAATCTTATGTATATATGTAAAGTATCGAGGGGCGCACACGAGCAAAGCTTCGACTTTCTCGCGCGGTTGTTATACGTTTATCAAGTATTCAGAATCGAAGATTTTATTATTCGTACCTAATATAGCGATAAATTTCTGATAATGGTATAAAAATTCAACGAGAAGACTTTCGTTAAAATACGATCTGTGATTTAACGTTTAAATAACGTAAATTTTATGAAATCGTAACGTTAAAGCTGTCAAACGATAAATAATGTTATTCATAATAACGTTAGAGCTTACTTTTCGGTAAAAATTAATAGAAAGTTAAAAAATATTAAATCGTTAATTTACATCAACGTTTAATAACTCTGCATTCATTTTTTTAAAAGAATATTATCATTTTTAGTTTATTTATAACAACAATTTCACAAATATAATCTAATACTATAATTACTATTTCACTTATTATTTCGACACAATACAGTAGCTTGGAAAATTAAAATATTAATCGCCGGCGCTCTTTACCCTACACTCATCGAGCAAATCTTATTGTTTATTTTGATAAAATTTAAATAAGACAAATAGATAGTTTTATCGGAAAATTATACTTTTAATCCCTTGACATACAATGCTGCTTTTTTTTTTTTTAGACAGTCGAATATGCTTTCCCCCTCTTAATAATTTAAACGGTATTCTACGGACGCGTCAACGCGCATTTTATTCGTATGTCTAAGGTTTAACGTAATTAGTACACACTATGCGACGCGCAGAGTTTTAAAATATTCATATCGAGGTAATTTAAATAATTCATTCTTCGGATAAAATACTGTTTATCGAATATTTTAAATTATTTATAAGTCATGGAGAATTACATTTTTATTTATTTTTTTAAATAATTTCAATTATTTTTGCAGTCTTTTCCTTTTAATAAAAAATTTATTGCATTTTCAAAGCAATTAACATGATTGTTTGGATTTCAATCTCGTGGATTTGTATTGTAAAATTTAATTTGTCAAAAGTAAATTGTTTTAACATTGTAAAAATCTCAATTGTACGGGTTGTTGTTTAAAATTATTTGAAAACTTTTTTATTTTATTATATAAATGTATATAATTTTATTATAAAGTTTTAAAAATTATGCGTTTACTTATATATTAAAATATGTAAAAAATGTTAAAAATCCCAAATGTTTAGAATACAGATAATATAAAATGTTTCGATAAATATAAAAATAAATTTTTTATTTATTTGTATCTATACCAACGTAAAAAATTATAATGCATGCGATATGAGACAAAGAAAGTATGAATAAATTTCTAGAAATACTTATTATGCAGATATATATATATATATATATATATATATATATATATATATATATATATATATATATATAAATTTTGTGCAATAATTACAAGAAATAATAAGAATTTTATTGCGACGGGTGAACTAACGTCGTTCTTAACGCACATGCAACGAAATAATTAACGATAATACTGATCGCGAAATATTAGTTTGTAAATAATATTGTACATAGTTGTTTATATGAAACTGGAGCACTCGTGTCGGTCGCGTCGGTATTTGAAGGACGGACAATTTATACGTCGTGATGTTATAAAATTTATTTAACGATTAGTATAATTTTGAATTCATTGATCGCGCGTGGGTCGTAGAGAGAATCGCGGCCAGCTGTTCGCGTACTATATGTATCGATATGTGTGTGTGTGTGTTTGTGTGTGCACGGCTGCCACGTTTCTATCTCTCTGCACCGCCGAAGCATTCGGAAGAGCCTTTCAAAAAATTTGATTATTTTAATCGCTCTATCCTTATGTCCTCTCATTCGTAATATCTGATCTATGAATTTATCGAAACGATAAATTTTGTGTTATTAGCTATTTCTTTCATAAAAAAATTATAGATAGCAGTTAATTGATTTTAAAAATAGTAAAAAATTTTCAACATAAAAAATTCTATTAAAAAATTACAAACAATTAAACATATTTGAAATAAGAAAAAGATCGTTAACTTTTGTCATATTTTTCGAAATAAATAACGGTTGAGTCGTATATTTTTAAAAAATTATAAAAACATTTGCCGTCAGTTGGTTGCGAACTCAGAACTTCTGAGCTACACGTAACACATCGTTCAATAAGTCCCGAGACTAACAACGAAAACAACATTTTTTTTCAAAAATCATTTTTATTCATCAATATAATCTCCTTTTAGAGTGATACAATCTTTCCAACGCCTTTCCAACATTTCTATACCATGTTTATTGAAGGATTTATCCTTTGCTTCAAAATAGGCTTCAGTTTCGACAATGACCTCCTCATTCGAGCCAAATTTTTTTCCCTGGAGCATTTTTTTGAGATCAGCAAAGAGCTAGTAGTCGCTGGGGGCTAAATCTGGCGAATACGGGGGGTGGGGAAGCAAATCAAAGCCCAATTCGTTCAATTTTGCCATTGTTTTCATGGACTTGTGGCATGGTGCATTGTCTTGCTGAAAAAGGATTTTTTTCTTCTTCATGTGCGGTCGTTTTGCTGCGATCTCCTCCTTCAAACGTACCAACAAGTCAATATAATAATCACTGTTGATCGATTTACCTTTTTCCAGGTAGTCAATGAAAATCACGCCATGTGTATCCCAAAAAACAGACGCCATGACTTTGCCAGCAGACTGCTGCGTTTTTGGACGCTTTGGGCGGCTTTCGCCAGCCATCCGCCACTCAGATGATTGCCGATTCGACTCCGGAGTGAAATGATGTATCCATGTTTCATCCATGGTCACGTATCGACGCAGGAAATCCTTTTTATTGCGAGTAAATAGCGATAAACAGCTCTCTGAATCGTCGACTCGTTGCTGTTTTTGTTCCACTGAAAGCAATCGCGGCACTCACTTGGAAAAAACCTTTTTCATGCTCAATTTTTCATGAAGGATTGTAAATACGCTTCCAGATGATCCAGACGATATCTGTGTCATTTCTGCAATCTCACGGACCTTCACTTTGCGATTTTTCATTACAATTTTTAACACTTCACTCACATTTTCCTGTGTAACGGCTTCCAATGGCCTACCCGAACGTTCCGCATCGTTTGTGTCCGTACGACCACGTTTAAACTCAGCATACCAACGACAAATCGTTGGTTTGGATGGAGAGGAGTCCGGGTAATGTTTTTCAAGCCATTGCTGGGCTTCTACGGTGTTTTTACCCATTAAAAAACAATGTTTTATCAACACGCAAAACTCGCTTTTTTCCATTTTTCAAACAAATTACAAAGTGACTTTACTCTAACCTCGATAACTCTGCTGTCTGTGATCCGATCGACGTGAAATTTTTACACGTTTCATGTAAAGGTTCGCACTATATGGAAACGTGGCCAGTTTGGTACTACTAGCACCATCTCTGGGTTAGTCTCGGGACTTATTGAACGATGTGTTAGGAAGCAAAAGTTACGAGTTCTTTATTAGCCACGCAGCTAATGTAATTATAATTCATAGTAAAAACTTAAAAGCTTGAACTTATTTATCGGCTTGTACTATACAAAATCTTTATTTTTTAATAGTCCTTCAAATTTTATAATTAATCGTTTAAAAAAAAATTAAAAGTAAAAACATGCATTTTTTTACCCGATTTATTAGTTATTTTTAAATAAATATTATATTATACAAGGCCTTAAATTTAATAAAAAAACTTGAAAATCTAAACAAGCACTTGTTACAAGAATGTTAAGAATTTATTTATATTTTAAATTTATAATGAAATTTTTATTTTAAAATAAAATAATTAACAAAATAAATAATAATTAAGTTAAATAGTTTTAAAAAATGAAAAAATTGCAAATACTGAACTCGGGGCTTCCGAGCAACGTGTGATAAGAAAAAACGACTTTAACCTCAATCAAATTTTAATAAACTTTAAAATTCCACTTTGTTTTTTGATGAAATGATATTTTGGCAATAACGCATAACGAAATATAAGAGTTTTTGCATCTGTATAATTATTCAAAATTTCATTTACAATTATTAGCAGTTAAATAAAACGTTAAATAAATGCGTAATCCGTAGAGAAAAATCGTTTCCGATCGGGAAGTTTAAAAAAGTGACCGCAAAACGCGTGACCCAAAATTCGCCCGTTAAAGGACAGTCGATTACTGTCAAGGAAAAGAGACAATTAAAATTCTATTTGTTTCATATTATACCTTGAACAATTCCAAGACGAGCAGATTTCGCTTGTTTATTACGAAAAACTTAAAAAACCACTCTTTGTAAGGGGTTGAGAAATATTAAAAAAGCCAATATTAGAAAAAAAAAAATTGAGAAACACAGTGCCTATGATTGGCAAGGGTACTCGCGTGAAACATGCACCCAAACGTTTAAAAAGGATCATAACATATATTTTTTTTATTAAAAATAAAAATAATTTTAATATTTTTCAACCCATTATGAAAGGTGGTTTTTTGAAGTTTTTCGAAAAACAAAAAAATATTCTCATCTTGGAATTGTTCAAGGAATAATATGGCGTCATCAGAATTTTGATTGCTTCCTTCCTCTGTCGGTAATCAATTAAACGGACGAAAAAACAGACGAATTTTAGGTCACTCTTTGCCATATTGGTGTTCCGATCGCGGTAAAGAGCCCTTATAATTCTATAAAACTCGTATGTTCAATTTCTCGTGTGTGTGTGTGTGTGTGTATGTGTTCGTGTGTGTCTGTTTCACCCATCCAATAATAAATATTAGATTACGCTTTCGTGTAGGTTAGCGGAGCGCCGTTCTCAAGTCTAGAGCAAAGTATAACGTCACATTATATAATTATTCAATCGAGGCCACCCCGATTAGTTTTTGCTTTACGAATAAAATATGAAATTGTAATTTTCAAACGAGCGCGGATGAATGAAAATATAACTTAACAAAATAAATTTAAACTACAGTGACATATAGATTCAATTATAGTGTATAGCATTAAAATGAGAAAATGTATGCAGCGAATGAATTATTTCTTTAACTTTCATCGATTGCTCAAGATGACCTTAAATCGATAAACAGTTTTCAAAAAGTAGAGAATATATATTCTTCGATGCAATTAGCGGTGTTAATTTTATGAAAATATTTTATAAAACTTTCTTTTTCAAATAAATAGAAAAAAAAAAAAAAAAAAAAAAAATATATTTACTTGTAAATTTTAGTAAACATTTTTATCATCGTTACTTTTCAAAATTACATTAACGCATTGATAAAAAAATACGAGAAAAATAGAGGCCCTTATACTAAACCATATCCTTTTGAATATTCTTTTATCCCATAAAAATGCATAAGCGCGTTATAGACGAAAGCAATAGTCGAAGAAATGCGGTCGGTATCGTAAATAATAACGAATAAAACGTCAGAATACCGTACAGACGCATATAGTATTCGTAGCAAATGTTAACCCGAACACACCGACATCGGTATGCGAATGAACTTGCAAGTAATGAAGATATAATGTTCGTGCGTTATCTCGAAAAACTTTCACCACATTTTCAAATTTTCTTCGGTCAGCACTTTCTTTTTTCATTCTTTCTTTCTTTCTTTCTTTCTTTCTTTCTTTTTTTTGAATTTATGGTTTGCGCAATTTTTGTCTTCATATATTCAGATTAGATGGGATGCACTTTGAAAGAAGCATACAATTTATGTACGAGTATATCTTGAAATGTTTTTTAATAATCATCGCAATTATATGACAATTTTTTTCAACTTAAGGAATTCATTTACATAAAATGATGAAAATGTTAAGAAGATTATCGAAAAAATTTGTAAGATATTTATTCTTTGACTGTCACTTGCTTTTAGTATACTTAATTACTCGAAAAGTAGAAACAGACGAGTACGATAAGACGCGCGAAGTAAATTAATTTTTACCTTGTTACTCCGATTGTGATTTAGCGCAAATTTATTATTTTAGATCAGGAAAATTATTTTGAATACTAAAACAAAAATAAAGTAAATATTTAAATAAAAAATAATAGTTCGTACAAAGGTACAAAAAAATAAATAAATAAATAAAAAAAAAAAAATTACGCAAATTTTAAAAAAATTTTACAAAAAGCAAAGCGCACTGCGTGAGAAATGAAAAAATTAAAGGAGAAAAATAAAATTTTCTTTTAAACTCGCCACTCTATGCGTCGTGTACAACAAAGATTGCATCGAGCGGGAGAAAATTTTCGAGTAATTCATTAGCGTGATAAATGCGAGCGAAGGAAAAATTGCGAAACATAACCCGTTTATTCTCTCTTTTACTCCGATATTCGTCTCGTAATGTGTATTCATGTAAGCGCATTCGTATGCGCAGACGCAGGAGAAAAAAAAAAAGGAAGTCTCTCCCTTTTCCCTTTCAATAAATTTTTCATGCATACATAGATATATAGATGCGCTGTAATGAAATCCATCTTGATTTCCTTCCTTCTGCGGTGCGAGTATAGTCGTATCTTTTATCCGCATTGATTCTCTCTCTCTCTCTCTCTTTCTTTTTCTCTTACACATACTGCCCATGGACATATACAAGCCTATAGATATGTGTACTCCTATATCTCGTACGACCCCTTTTTTCTCTCGCTTACCCTTACGTTTCTTTATTTATTTATTTATTTTTTTTTTCTGCAGTCGCATGCAGAACGAAACTTTTCGAAAAAAGGAATTCGCTACTCCTCGAGCATGTAATTTTGCTGAAGAGCTTGAATTGGCTTCTGCTTTACTTCGCTATGTACTTATTGTTGTGAATTGACTTTGATTTGAAGTATGCGGGACCTGCCAGATCTTATTTTCTTACTTACGACCTCGAGTTTCTTTTAGCAAAATATGATCTCGTTTTGTTTAAACTATCTACGTCTTATCACCTTTTTTTTTGACTAATACACATTTAAATATGTTTTTTTGAAAAGCAAATCAAATTTTTTATTGGTTAAAAAATATTTCATTTCATTTTTCTTTGTTGAGATTGTATTGTTATTAATTTTCGTTATTCTCCTTTTTTTGTCTATTAACATTTGTAAAAGTAATTTCCAAAGATTTTTCATTATAATGAAAACTTAAGACTTAATACTTTGAAAAAAATTTAATATTTTTTAATTTTAATTTACGTCTTTTTAATTGAATCAATCCAATTATTTTTTAGTCGAATGATTTTCAAATAATATATTTGATTAAATAGTAATACAGAAACTTTAATAATTGCCGTATTCAAACATTTCACATTATTTCATAAGTATCTAAATATTTACTCTCTAGTTCGCGCAAACATTACGTTATTGCCATCAAAAATTTACACGCGCGAAAAGCAATAGCTAACGAATTATTTAAATTTTTCAATAATTTACGCATTGCACGTTTCTTGAATTAATAAAAAATTTTCTTTCCTCGTAATGCATGTACATCATTGTAAATCAAAATACAACAATTTCGCTTATTAAAAATATGAATGAATACTTGTAGGTATTAAATTTTTATTTATATCAATAGCAAGCCCTAATAATTAAAAAAAATAAAAAAAAAAAAAAAAAAAAATTCTTTAATTAATGTTTCAGTATTATGCAATGATTTAATTAAAAATTTGTGAAAGCAAAATAATATATATTGTATATACAACGATTTTATCGTATTTCACGTCGCATTTCAGTGAATAAATAAAATTCGCGAAATAAGTGAAAAAGAAAGAGAGAAAGAAAAAAAAAAAATGAAAATCGCAGCACAGCTCGAAACTTTTTAACATAAACCTGTATTAATCATGCACGCTCAACGAAACATGCTTTATCTAATTAAAGTCATCTGCGTTAATACATTGAAATTTAACAATGTAAAAAACACGCGTTGGAATTAAAAAAAAAAAAATTATTAATTTTTGTATTAAAAAAAAAAAAAAATTATTTGAAAACATTAATTTTTAAATTATTTACAAAGATTGGATAATTTATTAACAAAGATATAAGGCTTTTGGCTTCGTTAATTAATTTGCAAAATTGTCTAATGTCATCCGTAGATCAGAATTTATTTTATACTTACTGACTAATGTTGAAATTTATATAATTTATAGAATTATCACTACGTTATTATTGAATCAATAATTTTATTTAATACATCATAATACGATTGTACGATAATAATCGAAAAAAAAAAAAAAAATGAAAAATCACCATCAAAACTAACGCGCAAGTAAAATATATCGTTATATAAACGATTATCTCGTACATCTCTTTCACTCTCTTTCTCTCTCTCTCTCTCTCTCTCTCTCTCTCTATCTCGACGTATTTTTTAAACGCGTGAATTTTTAACGTATAGAAAGCACACGCCCGCGAGCAAACGTTCGTATATAGAGCTTGCGCTTGTATACACCTATGGTAAATAAAATTTAAAATTCAAAAAGCCTCTTTCTCAAATCTCTCTCTATCTCTATCTCTCTCTCTCTCTCTCTTTCGAAACATTGACTTGCGAATGTATATACACTTTTAAAAAATTGAAAAGCCGCCAAGATCTGCCTTAATATAAATATATATATATATATATATATATATATAGAGAGAGAGAGAAAGAGCGAGTTTTGGGCCTGCGCGCTTTATTGACTTTATCGCTCGCGCCTCTATCGTAAACTGGTATGTACAGTGCACTGTATAATCTATGCGCGCATAAGTATAAGCAGTCGAGTTTACGAGGGTCTTATTAGCTGCGCCGTTCGGCGAACATTTACACACGCCCCTCGTAATTATTACACGAAGTAAAGAAATACGAAGATTTTCGTTGGTAAAACGAGCACTTTTTAACGGAAAATAATAAACCCAAATAGTGATAATATACGTACTATAATCTTTTTTTTTTTTTTTTTTTTTTTTTTTTTTCAAAAACATAACGATAAATAGGCGTTTGGTGAATTGTAAACGAGTTATCTTAGTCTTCCGCGCGAGAGAGTTAAATTTAGAACGATGCTGCTGCGCGAACAATCAATAACTAATCTCTCGGATTAACCGTTAATTTTGAAGGACTTTAAGATCTAGTTTCGCCCGGAGTATCGTTCTATTCAATCATTCAAATTCAATGTATTTTCTACATATGACGTTCAAACTGTTAATTGATTTTCTAAAACGTTTATTATTCCTTTGATATATATATATATATGTATATATAGATAATTATAAACGTAAAATTTTTATAAATAAATATAAAATTTGTTATCGTTAAATATCCTTTTTAAATTATTTATTAACAATTAACAAATTACCATTAACGTGTAGAGCTTAAAGATTTCTCTCTTTTTTTTTTTTTTTTTTTTTTTTTTTAATCGAGAAAGATGTTTAATAAAATCATCAAAATTGTATTTAAAATGAAAATTTGCTTTTCTGAATTCAAAGCGATATATTGTCATTTAATCTGTAAAATATTTAACTTAATTAAATTTTGTTTACTGATAAATCAATAAATTAAAAATTTTTTTGTATATTATCAATTACATTGGAATAACCAAAGTGAGCTTATCAAATTAATCGTTTCACGAATAATTTGGGTCATCAAAAGTAGACGTAAATTATTAAATGTATTAACGCACAGTCGTTGCGTGATCGCGCGTTATTAAAAAAGTACATAATATAGCTGATAAGTCAACATGACCCATTACATTGAATTATATTGCAAAAATTAGTCGGTGTATAAAACGAGTTCAAGTGAATTTGTGTACACGAGTTAATGAAATAATATGTCAATACAGTCGATGAAAACTTGCCGATTGTTATTTAACAGAAAAAAATAAAAACCTATGCATTACAGATAAGTGAATAATTCGATCGTAAAGATTCAAATTACGATATGGGTAAACAAAATTAAAAAATTATTCAACACTATCGTTTTTATATTAAAATTTATCAAATATCAAAAATTTTTGTTATCAAACTGTCGATAAAAATGTATAAATCAAAGAAAATTATTGAATTATTTTATAAAAAACTATACCCTGCATTATAAAATATACAATATTTAGTACGCAATTAATATTTTCACGCACACACGTATTCGTACTTATTCTTATTACGTTTTAATACTTTAAATGAGTTTTAAAATTTCACATAAACACTGACAATAGCATAAACCGATCGAAAGAAAAGGTAATAAAAAATTCTTTTCCCCCACCGTTTGACGTCATTACTTCACGAAGAAAAACAAGAAAAAAGTGCCAACAACATACAGGCCATCAACGGCAGCGAGTAAATTTCGACCTTAATCAAAACGTTATGAACTAAAAAAGAAAAAAAAAAAAAAAAAAAAAAAAACAACGATTTACAAAAAGCCAAGGAGTTTACCATTACAAAATCAGCTGACGTGTCATTGATTTATCTAAGCGCATGCGTGTCAACATTCATCAATTTAACCAAAAGTCAACGAGAAGCTACGATTCCTATGAAAAAAAAAGAAAAAAAAAAAGAAAGAAAAGAAAAAAAAACTGCCTCATCAAAATCACGAATCAGGGCGCGTTAAGTAACGCAAGGCCAGACCTGAAATTGATTATTTTCTTTTTCCGCTCGGTTTTAGAGAGAGAGAGAGAGAGAGAGAGAGAGAGAGAAAGAGAGATAGAAAGAGAGAGAGAGAGTGGAAGAAAGGAGGTAGACGGCATTTCCTTAACTAAATTTATATATATATTCGCAGTATCACGGCATCGATGTAGTCCTAAAATAAACCCTTTTTACAAAAAAAAAAAGCAGAACTTTCGTTCGGTATCCTTCATTTTCTTTTCTCTATCCTAGCCAGTGTATACAAGCCAGAAAGTGTCGTCCCACGGGGGCTCCGCTACGCTCGATATATTCGCGTGCGCCCCTCTCGACTCTCCTGAATTATCCCAGATTTACAAGTTTATCCATATATATATATACATATTGTGTGTGTATGTGCGCGTGATTCGCACACACACACACGCGAAGATATTTTTCACTCGTTTAAACTCGATCTAAATCCAAACGAAAAACAGATTCCTCCTTTTTTTATTCTTTTTTCTCTTTTCAATTTATCTTTGAAGATCCTCCAGGTTTACCTACTGCTTTCTCAATGATATTTGCTTCTAGATATTTACACGCGAAGTTACTTTCGTTGCGTGTCGATTCTGTACTTATATTTAGGATTTGTAACGGATTTTATATAAATATATACATATATATTATTTTTTAGATTATGGCAGATGTGTTTAATTGATCGAATGCTATTATCAATTGTTATTTTGACATGTAATAAATGCGCGTTTAAAATTTATCCGATGATTATAATATTTTGTGTAAAAGAAATATTGACAAACTACGTCATTTAATACGTTAATTAAAAATAAGAGTTTAATAATTCATTAAATTATAATAAAGCCATTAACTAATAATCGTTTAATATAATCAAATATTCGATAGAATTTACAATATTGTACAATAATGAGATACTCAGTTATTCAAAGTATTATTCAAAACGAATTATCAATGTATTGCTCGTGCATTCGTTGTTTTAAAAAAATTTAAGTGCCAAAAAAAAAAAAAAAACAATAAATAAACATATAAAAAAACAATAAATAAACGATAAATAAACACTACAATAAATTGCAAAATTTCGAGTAACGTTAAAACTACTTTGTTTAATCTTTTAGATAAATATTTAATATTATACTTTAATTGTAATATCAGTAATTATTATTGATTTTTTTTTTTTTTTTTTTTTAAACAATTGTTTCTATTTTTAGATTATTTTTATTATAATAAAGATACAAAACTTATCCTTTAAATTTACATATTACATTTTGAAAAATTTGCAGGCAATATTATTTTTTTTTAATAATTGAAAATAATGAAGATGAGTTTATGAATCATAAAATTTCATATTTTATTAATTTTTTATAAGCAACAAGAAAAAGCAATTAAGTACAAAGTTATAAATTTAACCAATCTAATAAATTAACACCTACATCATAAAATTGCAATAAAACGAAAGATCGATGTCGCACAACTTATTTAACTACGTGTTTTGTTCGTTGACAAATATATTTTCGTGAAAAATAACTTCGAAAGTTACCATAGAAAGAGAAATAAAAATAACTACAAAAGTTTTTCGATTTTACAGTTGAACAAAATTTTTTGTTAATATTCTCCTTCGTTAAGTAAACATTAGATTCGCCACTTTTCTTTTCTTTCTTTTTTTTAGCGATGTAAGAACAAGACAAGTATTTCTAAAGAAACAATTTCTCCGCGGATTTCACCAACTTTGTCGAATGGACAAACTCACTTTTATCCATTTAAACTTTACTCTGTGTTAAGGAATAATCCTAATTACCGTAAAACGAGATTAAGCGAAAACAGAATGAAATTTCTAAATTTGTTAAAGTTTCTTTGCTATATTGAAATACTTTCGGACACAAAAAATTTCACTATTATATTCAACCAATCCATGAGAAAATTATGAAAACAGGAACTGAATTGAAAATTAAATATAAAATAAAATAAAATTTATGAAACTCTTTTAATATTTATCGGAAAATTTTCTTTAATATTTTTTAATTTTAAAAGTTTTGTTAAGTAATTATATTATATCTTGTATAATTCTTGAAGAGTCGCATTACGCACATTTGAATCAATTAAATTTTAGTAAAAAGTTTCAATTTACCATCAACCGGAAAAATTTTCGAGTAATCTTCGTTACTAAAAATATCAACGAACGTTTTGTAAATTTTCCAAATTCTCATAAAGATTCGTTTTGAAATATGAAGATAGTTCTAAGTCGTAAAGTAAACCTCGCAAGAAGCTCCTTACCCTCCAGCCTAGAAACAATTCTGACATTACTCGGATGCAATGAAACAGCGAGCGAGCGAGTGGAGTGAAAGAAAGAGAAACAGAGAGGAACAGCGAGAGAGAGAGAGAGAGAGAGAGAGAGGGAGGGAGGGAAGGCATCAGGAGCACCGATGGTAAAAATTGCTATATAACTCGCGCTACGGCAGCGCAAGCCTAACCCAGTCTGGTGCATATATGACCTAGAGAGTTTTCATGGCCTCCCCTCGCTGTCGCGCGCGCATATAACCGCTCGTTCTCTTGCTCGCGACGCCTGCAGCTTTCCTTTCTATACCCCTACGTATGTCTATACGCATGTGTATACACGCGCGTGCGCGTGCGCGTGTATTGGTGTGGGTGTGTATGTATATGTGCGAGCGTATAACGTCCTCGCAGCTCAGAGAGAGAGAGAGAGAGAGAGAAGTAGGACTGCTAACGGAACTCTCCTCTTTTCCCCATCGCCCGACGACCCCGGTGTTCTCTCGCTTTCCCACCACCCCTTACTCCCTCCCTTTCCTTTATCACCTTTTTCCCCACGATTTCGGACCGTTGAACGACCGCAGTGACGTCAGTCTCTCCCTCTTGCACACACACACACACACACACACACATACACACAACGCCCACTTCCGATCTCTACTGCACACGCAAAAATGTGCTTTCTCTCTCTCTCTCTCTCTCTCTCTCTCTCTGTCCGCGATTTCGAATCCGATGCACTACTCTGACCTATTTAAAGCAAGAGAGAGATAGAGAAAGATTGTACACACGCCCAGTACAGTTTAACTTATGTGAGCGAAGAGAGAAAGCAGGAGGAAGGAGTGCAGCCGCATCGAAAGCAGTTCGATTAACCCTTTACCAACCGCCACTTAACGTTCGTTAATTAAACCCTCCCTCACCTCCTTCTCCTCCTCCTTCATTTTGCCTCCCTTATATCTGCTTTTTTCGTTTTTTACATACCCTCCCCTTTCTTTTTTTCTTTTATTTTTAATCGCTCGTTCGTTCTTACCGTTTTCCTCGGAAGGCTCTCATTCTTAAATTTCCACGGCAAACTTTCGTGTTGGGTAGTAACTCCTTTTCGATAAATCTATTTCATGCGTATATCCGTGATTAAGGCATAATTTTAACCGAATTTTTCCACCATACTCAAGTGAAAATCAAACTTAATAAAAGATTGAAATCAATTGACATTTTAAAAAAGGATGAAATCATGCACTTAATACAGGACGATGACTCAATTTATAACAAAAACTTATTCACCTTACTTCGCGTGAATTTAACGATCTTATATTTAAAAAAAAATCTCTAAATTACAAATTCGATCGTCCATTTTTTCTTAAACGGAAATAAAGGGAAGAGAAATAAATAAAATTTAGCAGCGAAAGAATGCAACGAATGGCAAAGTTATGTTTAAGAAATAACTGTTTCGCAAAAAAATTGACGATTTTTTTACGTTTAACCATAACGAGCTAACGAAAATTCATGCTGAAATTTTTTCAGAAGCTGTGCATAGTCTAGAGAGGGGAGAGATTAACTCGTTTCTCGCTCCGAAAAAAATTTCAATATTTGACCATTGCGCTCACGCGCGAACCCAAGAAGAGATAACGACTTACTATATGTCTCGAGTTTTTCCGTGCCTTTGTGCGCAAGTATGGTAATTACATTTTGCAACTGCAACGCTTATACCCAGCGAATTTTTAATACGCCGCCGGTAATTTCTCCTCCCCCCCCCCTCTCTCTCTCTTTCTTTCTTTAGCAAGATTTTTAACGGCGATAAATTAAGCTAATTTTCAGCGCCACGATGGCTAGTCGCTATCGAGATATTTTTTGAAAAAAGAGAGAAAAATTAGGAAAGGTAAGAGATGAGGAAAAAAGTTACCGTTAAATTACAGCGTTCTATCTCCGATTCGGCAAAATTTACCGATGAATGTCGAATATCGGCCTTATGTAAACATTTGTGCGCGATTAAATCGCGAAACTTGCAGATGCGTAGCCCGTTTATAAAGATTTCAAAGTGGTTCCCGGAAGCTATGCGCACGAAAGTTCTTCGCTCTTTTCTTATTCCCCTTTCGAAAAAACTAAATATAGAAATTTACGCAAAATAAGAAATAAAACGAAGAAGAAATAAATGAAGGAGGTGAATCACCTTGCTCTATAATAAATTTAAATTTATATAGGATGAAATCTGCCCTTTTTTTCCCTTCTTCTTTTTCGAGCGAGCAAAAAAAAAAAAATAAATAAAAAAAAAAATACAAAAAAAAATGAAAGAAAAAAGCTCTCCCCGTTAGTTAATGAAACTGGCTCGGTCGAATACAAAAGAAAAAGATACCGTAGTGTAATGCAATGTATACACGCGGTGTTTTATTCAAACGCTGTACACGTTGGCAAGTTCTATAATCAATTTTGCGACGTGTGTACGTTCATATACGGTTAATAGTGACATGTTAGGGTTCGCTTGAGCTTTTCTTCGTAGCTATTCCACCGAAAGAGACTTGCACCTAGATTCGTAGATCTCGTAAGTTATTACGTTTTTATTTAATATGTCGCTGACTTGTTAATTTTAATGATTAAAAAATATATGCGTATAATATGTAAATATATCTTATTCGGTTTCAGTTTTAATAATATCGAGCTCATGATTAAATTATGAAATGATGAGTTAAAAGTGTTATTATTTTATATTTGCTATTTAAAAATTTTTAATTAAATTGATGACAAAGAATAATTTTTAATTTTAATAAAAAAAAAATTAAATTTTTCGTAAGTACAATAGATGAGAAAATTGATTCGTCTTTAAAAGTATTTCCTAACAATTTTTCTTTTTTAATAACGAATGTGAATTATCAATTTTAAAGTAAATTAGATATACACACTTGATATATAAAGCAACGACAATTTATAATTTGTATATTAATGATTATAATACATTATAAGAAAAAAAAATATTTCTTTTTGAAATTAATTTTTAATAATAGTTATCAAATATATTATTAATAAAAGATTAATGACAAAACTAGAAATATAACAAAAAATTGCAAAAGCAATCGATAATGATTTAAAAAATGCATAAGTTTCACAAATATTCGAAAAAATATTTAAACGTTTTAATGGTCATATCGTTAAAATAATACAGAAATTTCTAATTTAATTGTTTTAAAAAAATTTGGAACCTAACTAAAAGCAGTTAATGAAAAATTCTTGCTATAATTGTAAAAAACTTTCTTCTAACGGGTATGTAATAAGCGTTTGAGAAAAAAAAGAAAAAATCAGTAGTACGAATCAATGTTAAGTAATTATCCAAGATTTCGATACACCACACCTTTGCTATGAAACGTCACCCTCGACTACGAAAAACGCTAAAACCTAATAACCACAAATATTTGAAGCCTAATATTTTGCAAAAAAAAAGCGTCAATATTTGGACTAAATTAGCAATGAGCTACATTCGCGTAAAATGAAAAGCTTTAGACCGAATAATGTTTTATTCACAACGGCAGTGGTAGCAGCAGCAGCAGCAGCAGTTGTAGCATCACACACATTTTCCGGGTTGTACGCGTCTCTCTCACACACACACACACACACACACACGCACACACAGACACGCACATATACACATATAGACACACACAGACACATACAGACACACACAGACACATACAGACACACTAACACACAGACACATACAGACACACTAACACACACACACACACACGGATATACGCACGCACGCACGCCCACACAAAACAACAACTCACCGAAGTCTCAAATTGGCGCTCGAGGGCTCAGGAATTCCGTAACGATTCTCCCTTCTATCGATGTCTTCGTCTCCACGGGCTTTCACAGAAAGAGATACATTCACACGCGACAAAGAGAAGACCCTCGCGCAACTCCTGCAGCAGCGGCTCGTCTCCTTCAGGAGCAGTGACACGGCAGGCGGCAGCCAGTATTGATAGGCATAGGTCCGTTGTGTTGCGGCGGACCACGACAACGATGACTTATCTCCCCGGCTGCCATCCTTTCTTTATATCGTATTTACTCTTTCTCCTCTTTATCTCTCTCTCTCTCTCTATTTCTTGCACCTTCTCTTTCTCTCTTTTTGATTTTCTTTTATTCCTCTTTTCAAATCAAGCACTATCCCGAACGAAACATAATGCTTCCTCTGCTCCCTCTCGGAAGAAGAGGAGGGCAGCGGCACTCTTGTAACTATGCGCGTATACTAATAATAATAATACGGCACTATACCATCCCGTGAACTCGCGAGAGGGAAAACGGCGCACGGAGTAACAGGAGCGCGACGTTAGCAAGTCTGTTCGCGTGCATTTACGCGCACGATGGAGTCAAACGAACGTAGGATAAACGAGAGGGAAGAAGACGAAAATGAAGAAGAAGGCTAGGGGCGCGCGCGCACACAGAGGCTATTCCGTTTTCCGTATCGAGCGTATCCTCCCAGGGTACACGATAACGACGCAACGAGCAATATAAGATCCGGATGTGTTAAGCCGGAACGGACGAACGAGCGCGTCGTGCTCGACTCGTGAACGTCGTCGCCGTCGAGGCTCGTCGATCGAGTCTCCCTCGCGCGCGTCGAAACCCTCCAAAGGCGGTGGTCCTCTCTTCTTCTCTCTCTATCTCTCTCTCTCTCTCTCTCGCTCGCTCTTTCGCTCTTTCTCTCGAGATACGCATGCGCGCAAAGTGGCGCTATCCTCGTTCAACCGGCCCACTCCTGGTGTGAGAGAGAAAAAGAGAGAGAAAAAGAGATAAGAGACGAGTCGAGGTAGACGATACAGCCGTGGCGCTGCGCTCGCTGGCTCGGGAGCGCGGCTCTTGCTCGGGCTACGTATAGGAGACGCCCCTCAGCGCGGACCAGCCGCCGGCGCTTCTCTCGCTCTCTCTCTCCCTGGTGCACCCCCGTGATGAAGAGAGAGAGAGAGAGAGAGAGAGAGAGAGAGAGGAAGAGGGGGTAGGTATGACGTAGAACGATGTGTGCCTGTGTGTGTGTGTGTGTGTGAGAGAGAGAGAGAGAGAGAGAGAGTGAGTGAGTATACGCGTAAACGAGTCTTCGTGTGCGGTCCCCCTTTCCCACCTCCCGGTGTTTAGGGAGCAGGCGCGAGACCTCCCCAGTGCTGTGTCTAGGTTAGGCTGCTCGCTTGCTTCCACAGTCGCTGACTGAAAATTTTTGGTATAAGGGGTTGAGGAAAATGAGAAAACGAGGGAGAGAGAGAGAGAGAGGGGAGACGCTTCTACGATTTCCCTTTATTCTTGGGCCTGCTATTGCCGTTGCTACTACTGCCGTTCCACAGCCGCTACGTTACTACCACTGCTACTTTTGCCACAGCCGTCCGCGACTATTTCTTTGAGTTTGGTTTCCACCGTTCTCTTTGATATCGAAGCTCGATGCTTTCAGGTGTGACATCGAGAGATGCGTTGAGAATTATTTTTTCTTTGTCCTTTAATTTTTATGAACGCAATGTTTTGCGTCTCCTGTTATTTTATTTCGTTGATTGCGCTAATGCAAGAGATTTTCAGTTTCTCGTCGTCATTTTGTCGATGGGCTTATGAATTGTGTATACTTTTTAAAGTTATTAAAAAAAATTGATTCTTTAAAAAATTTTTGTAACAATAGATGTCGTTCATTGTAATTTTTTATCGTGTAGATATATGTGTATTTTAATTAAAAGAATTTTCAAACTAACAAAATTTTGCTAGATTTGTTATTGTTTAAACTATTGATTAAATTATTGTTTAAACAATTTAATCGTAACTTAATTTAATAACAGAAAGCTTTGTTGCATTAAATGAAACTAGGAAACTGTGTCAAGTGGGATGTTACCGATATCAAGAAATGATTATTATACAATGGTAAAGGAGAAAAAAATTGCGGTTAAAGAATAAACGAAAAACATCATTTCCTAAACTAACTGTGGCTAGTACAGTTTCTATGACCAGAGCGACAACAACAACAACGACAGCGATATCACGAGCGGTCTCTGGGCCAACCTCGAGTAGCATTATCCTACTTCCACTTTTTATTTAACTTCCTTTTTATCTTTTTCCGCATCTTCTATATCCTCTATTTTTTTCCTTTTTCCCCTCGCTTTTTGTTTCTCTCTCTGTATCTATCTATCTCTAACTCTCTCTCTCTCTCTCTCTCTCTCTACTCCCTAATCTCTTTCGTAGCTTTTTTACTCTTACATTCTATTCGGAAACACCTAACACACGACAGATTTAAGCTTTAGTGTTTCCAACTCGTACCTCTCTCGTTCCTTCTCAAGATGTCGTTCGGAGCATCACGCGCGAGAAAGAAGTAGTACAAGTAGTGTGGGTCGCGTTAGGTCAGACGCGGCTTGTTGTAAGAGAGAGAGAGAGCAGCGCAGTACAACTTAAACGTGAGAAATCAAATGGTCTACGAAATTTTCCGATGCGAGCGATTTTCTCGTATCGTCTCAACGACGTCGTCATCGTCGCTACCGTCATCGCCGAGTAATTGACCATGCCAATTTCACACGGGTAATGCACGAGCATAAAACTAAAATGGAAGGGAAAAAAATTGTAATAAAGCTACGAGAAAACTGTTGCAAATCACGCGAGATGTAGATATAGTATACGTATTATGCGCGCGCGCGAACACGACCGTATTTCATTCGATTTTAATAATTGTCGTTCTCCTCGATGAGTACGGAGAGAAAGACTGAGAGTGTGTGAGAGAGGGAGAGAGAGTAAGAGAGAGAGAGAGAATGCAAGAGAGAGAGAGAGTAAGAGAGAGAGAATGCAAGAGAGAGAGTAAGAGAGAGAGAGAATGCAAGAGAGAGAGAGAGAGAGAGAGTAAGAAAGAGAATGCAAGAGCGACAGAGTAAGAGAGAGAGAGAATTCAAGAGAGAGAGAGAAAGAAAGCGAAAACGAGAAATAAAAAGGATAGGAAAAAGGCACGCGTGTAGTCTAACGCGCGCGCGATTTTTATGCGTGCACAAGTGTATATAGGAAAAATAAATTTTGCGAAAAGTAGGGTAAGCGAGCTATGAAAGAAGGTGAGGCGGCGAGGGACAGAGGAGAGAGAAAGAAGGGAAGGGGAACGAGAGAGAGAGAGAGAGAGAGCTGCTGCAAAAAAATGCGAAAAAGGGGGGCTAGGCGAACGAGCGAGCGAGTACACGAGCACCGAGGGCCCTTCAGGGTGACCTGGAGCCGTCGGCTGCTGCTGTAGCAAGGCGGCGCAGGCAGCGGCGCAGCGGCAGGAAAAGGGAGGGGTAGGCGACCGAGGTGCGCGAGGGGTGGAATCGAGGTGGGGCAGCAGCAGGCTAAGGAAGCCCTTGAAATCAATAGCCAGTCGCTACTGCCACCGCGCCACTGCCGCCGCCACTTGCTTCACTGTGCTTCCATCTCTCTTTCTCTCTTGCTCTCTCTCACTCACTCTCTCTTGCTCCCTCACTTTGACTCTCTCTCTCTCTCTGTCTTTATCTGTCTCTCTCTCTTCTTTTCTTTATCTGTCTCTCTCTCTTCTTTTCTTTTTCTGTCTCTCTCTCTCTTCTTTTCTTTTTCTATCTCTCTCTCTCTCTCTCTCTCTCTCTGTCTGTCTGTCTTTCTGTCTGCCTCTGTCTTTATCTGTCTCTCTCTCTCTCTCTCTTCTTTTCTTTCTCTGTCTTTCTCTCTCTCTCTCTGTTCGGCGGGGTCCTCTGTGCCTTCTAGCCTAAAAAACCTTCTATTTTATTTATCTTTTTCCGCTTGGTTTCCTCTCTTTCTCTTAGTTCATTCCATCACATTTTCTTCTTTACACCCTTCGACCTGTCATCCGCTCTTCGACATTCTTCTATCTCTGTTTCATCTTCAGCACTCCTAGGTGTTTCAGTTCGGATTGCTACGATTGCCGTATAGCTTCGATTACAACTATTTCTCCTTCCTTGTTCCGAACCGTCTCGTACCTGTTACTACTACATCCGAGACACGCGAGTCCCAATATTTGTCTCTGGCTTGATTCAGCCTTTGCCGCCTTGATTCTTAAAATTCAAATCGGATCAAAGTATCTATCTGCCACTATACTTGTTAATCGCGAGATGAATAAATTAGAAAAATTTAAATAAAAAACTTATTTATTAATATTACTTCTGATCAACAGAAATTATTTATTGATATTACTTTAGATTAATGACTAGCGAAGAGAGAGAATGGCGCTCTACGATCGCATTCGGTCCTTTTATATTCTAAAAGGCTTTTAAAAGGCTTCTAAAGCTTCGCTTTAATGGCGATTTTCAAAAATTCTTTAATTGTCGTTTCTCAATCTAATAATTTCCCTCACACATCCTCGCGAGGCATTTTACGCGAATTTATCTTAAATTTTATAAATTTTGGACTTTTGCATATGGCACTAAAATACCTGCGTTCTAAACAGAGAAAACGCAATCTTGCCTTATTAACCATATACCAGCCCCTGGACAATCCAACGATTCTCTAGCAAAGCTCTTAAAGAGTTGCAATTCTCGTTTATTACATTGGTAAAATGAACATTTTTCCGCGCGCCGCTTCTGCGTTCTCATTCCGTTACCTGGTTTGTTGCGCGCACGCATGCAGATTTTGGTAAGCGCGTTTTAATCGCTGATTATTCTTGCACGACTTCCATATAGAAAATACGATCCTTCGCTGCGAAGTCAGCTCCTCGCATTGGAAAATTTCCTAATTTTTTAAGGTAAGTTTTGTCGGAGTCATTCTCTGTTACGTATCTATTATAATAAAGCTTTGTAAAAAATTTACTCTCGATATTGCGTATAGTGGCAGAATCGTACGGATAACTGGAAAATTTGAACGATAAGAAAACCTCGGTAGAGTTTTTAACCGTTAAAGCAAATTTCTTTAGACTTGTTTGTCCTGGCGCTGTATGTGGTAGCAGCTCTTAAATCGTTCGCGAATTTATCGGCTATCGTTCTCGATCGCCCAAAACGAATACGTTAAGGGGGGGTTCTCATCAAGCACGACCAAAAAATCGATTTTTTTTTTTTTTTTGCTTAAAAAGTTGGCAAATGTCTCGTAGAATACGCTCGTGAAATCCGTTTTGCCGAATTCAATTTATTTTTAAAGTTATAGTCAAAAACCGAAGTCGTCTTTTTACGTACTAAATCGCGTACTAAAACTTTAAACGCGTTTTTCTCGAAACCATGTTTTTTGAGACGGGCGGCAAGATATCTCAAAAACTATTATACATATCGAGATGAATTTTTTATTTTAAAGGTAATTAAATTTGCTGGATCTTGATATAAAATCATAATTTTACAATGATTATTTTTATTGTTATTGCACTTTTTAGAGCAAAAAAAAGTGCAAACAAATATTTTTTTTTTTGCAAGTCTGCCATTTTGTTAATTTTTAACTTTTCTTCGTGATTTTAGTTCAAAGTCTAGCAAATGTCTTCTAGTTTATAACAAATTTTGATTTTTTGATTTCAGACAAAAATTGGATGAGTTACCTTGCCGCCCGTGGAGGTGTCTTTTTTTTCGATGACTATTTTTCAATGCATATAACTAATAAACTATTCGGTATTTTTGTTCGAAAAAATTTGTAAAAGTAGTTAATAACATACTTAATAAGTACCAAAAAACTTGACTACTTTATTTATTTCCTTCCATGAGAAAAAAAAATCGCGAAAATCACGTAATTTTTGGGTCGCTAGATGAGAACCTCCCCTTAATTTTCCATTATTCCGTTGGGATTATGTTGGCCCGATGTTCCGAGCAATGCACTTACGACCGTCTCGCGCGTCTTTCGTTTCAATGCCTCGAATAACCTTATGGTGTACTCTCGCTCGGTGAAGCTACCGTGTTAAGTTGACACCATCTGAGCTTATTCGAATTGAAACCAGTCTAGTGGATCTCCGCAAAGTGACGGCAGAGGTCTCGAGGACACCCATTCGTTTGTAGTTCGCACGCCCGCGCCGGAGATAACTCGCTCGCTCTCGCCGCGAGCAGCGCTTGTTCGACGATATTAGCAATATAGGAACAAATGGCGCAGCAACAGCGCTGTATATATCGCACGGTATCTGATTTATAATATCATAGGTGCAGCTCTTACACAACATCCGTGAATTTTCTCTGCGCTACGTTACTGACGTTCTGGCAGAGGGTTTGAAGGCTCCGGTATTACCATCGGTATCGACGGCGAGGGAGTACCGGCTGCGTCGACGTTTTTTTTTTTTTTTTTTTTTTTTTTTTTTTTCTTTTTTGGCAGCGTCGATAGTACCGACGCCTTCTTTGTCCTTTTCGTCTTTCTTTTTTTTTGTTTTTCTTAAATTAACCCGTAGCAACCTCGTAGAAACCTTGAAAAGTTACCAACTCTTCGACTGCGTTCGACTCACCGTAATCTGAATTAGTTCTGTTGAAGTGACTCCTTGGCGATAATGCGGCTACGGCTCGACGATTTCCAACTGAGCAGTTGCGACCTTTTATTTCTTTTCTACCTCTTTCTCGACGTCTTTCTCTCTCTCTCTCTCTCTCTCCTTACTTCTTTCGTGTGATCTCTACTTCTTTATTATCTACTCTTCCTTCAAATCGTTAATATTCTGATTTTCATTAATACTTCTCTTTTCGCTGCTCTATTTAACGTCTTCTTTTTAGAATCTTCTTAGATTCGCCTGTTTCTTCCTTCCTCTTCGTTGATCGCGACTCTCTATGCGTTTAACTGCGTACAATAATTAATCCACAAATAATACTGCTTTACTTTACGTTGTTGATTCAACTATTCGACCGTTATTGCGACAAGAAAATACTGTAACTTATTACAACGACGTTGACCCAGAATAACGACGGTGAATCTCGAGCAAAAAAAATTAAAAAGAAAGAGAGAAAGAGAGAGAGTGAGAAAGAAGCATTATTCTGCTGCTCTGCCTATTATATACTTGCGCGCATAACCCTGCTAAGAAATTCGATCTTATTTATCTTCCGTTTTAAGAAGACTCTTCTAGGGATTATTAAATGCTTAAGACCATCTTGAAGATAAAAAAATGTACGCATGATTGTATGCTCAGCGTTTTGAGATTTTAAAAACTTCTATTTTTCTTTTACTTAACAAACGTTAATTCTTAGCTTATTTTTTTTTTTTTTTTTTTCTTTTTACATTTATTATATTAGTACTGATACAAAAAGTAAAGTTTTATAATACATCGAATTTATATTTATTATTTATTAATTCGTTTAATGCATATACACTTTTATTTTTAACGTTGTGTTTTGAAATTCGATGGCCAATTTTTAAAGAAAAATAAGTCTTAAAAATATAAAAGATATTATTTATAGAATTATAATAATATAATAATAGAATTAATCGTAAATGAGTTATCGATTGCAGAAAAAGCAATTATTCATATGAAATTATTCAATACAAATAGGAGCGAACGCAATGTAAGCTATATAAAGTTAAAAATCTTTTTATTACATTTCATTCGCTCTTTATTATTTAACAGCATTAATGGCTATACTCACATCTGCGTTGATAAAATTAATAAAAAAGTACTCCCAAACGCATTGCGGAGTGCATAAAGTCCTGAAAAGCGAGTACCATTAGCTCGTTTTTCTTTTTCTCTTCGGTCTCTTCTTCTGTATCTCTCTCTCTCTCGTTCTCGCTCTTTCTCTTTTTCTATCATGTCTCGGTTTATTCTCTCTTTCCTTTTTTTTTTTCATCGTTAATTTTACATTTTTATGGACGAGTTTCGCAAGCACTTGATCCAAACTTGCCAAAAATAACGGCCGTATACTCGTTGTAACCCTTACATTTCTTTTTAACTCCTATTGTATTTTATTTTTTAAGACCGATTTAACACTTTCAATCACGCAATTCGATTTTATATGGCATTTAAGTGTAAATATATGTTTTTGAAGTAATTTTTGACGCTGAATCCAAATCCGATGTTCAAAATACAAAAAACTGAAGAACAACTCCTGAAATGGGGTAAAAATTACCCATTTTGTCAGGAAATATAATTATTCTGAACATATTAGTGCATGAATGCATTTCTAATGTTTTATCTTCACCGAATACGAATGCAATGTTGAAAATACAATAATCATGAAATCTACCCCAAAAATGGGGTTAAAATTACCCTTTTAGTCACGAAATCAAATCATTTTCGACAAATCAGTGCAGATATAAGTTTCCGGTGTATTTTTCAACACTGAATTCGAACCCAATGTCAAAAACAACATATACTCAAAAGTAACCCCTAAAATGGGGTAAAAAGGGGAATAAACCTACCCCTTTGGTCACGAAGAAAAAATATTTTCGACCAATTGGTATAGATTACAACCCTTACAATCGGGTAAAAACTACCCCTTTGGCCTTTCTTGAATTATTCAGAAATATCCTCCTCTTTTGAACTCGAACTTAGGACCGACTGTGGCAGAGTTATATTTTTTGTTTTTTTTTCTTCTTTTTATGTTTTTTTTAGTTTTTTCTATAATTTTTCACATTTTTGTTTTTTTTTACGCTTATGTAGTAATTTATTTATGAATTTCTTTTTACTTGATCATTTTTCTTTATGATATATTTCATAGCAGTTTTTTCCCTTTTTATGCATAATGGAACCTTGCAAATTGTATACATATACGATGTTTTGATACGAGTATTTCTAGAATTACAACAAGTTCAATGTCTCACTCCTTCTATCTTTGTTAGAATGTGCGGTACTTGTTAAAATCTTTTTTCATCTGCGACTTTTAATTTTCTTTCTTTTGATGCTCTATTTAGCTAGCGCGTCTTATATTTTAAAAAGTGAAAAAATTTCGCGATATCTCGGCAACTAATCATCCAATTATAATGATTTTTTTTTTAATTTGGGGTAGCATAAACAAGTTATGATAACTACTAGTTCAGATTTTTGTATAAAAAATAATTTTAAGTGGAAAATTTAATAAAGCATTTAATTTTAAACATTATTTTGTTACAACACTGTAAATAATATTCATATCGTATTGAAAAATTATTCGTAAGGAAATTTTGAGGATTTTGAAATTAAAACTTTGATATTTTTTTTACTTGTATGAAAAATGTATTTTTATTTATACCCTATATACAGTTTGCGTATTATTATACATTAATGCAATGCCAATCGCATACATGTACTAAAAGTTTTTTTTTTTTTTTTTACAAGTAACAAGTATAATTGTGTAAGTATAAGTGCCGTTTATTTACATTTTATTTTCGACAATATACAGCATTCATCAAACATAAATCGCTTAACTGTAAATAAAATTCATATCGGTACTTTTATAATACATTTATGATCGTCTAAATATTATTGACCTGATGGTAATATAATAGTGTCTCTAGGGTCGTCTCGACCATTTTATTTAACGGTATAATGAAAATTCATTAGCGAATAAAATGCCAATTCCCCAAATTTATACATCTGCATTTAAGGGGTTACCCCCAGTTGTAGCTCAACAAAAAAGGCCTTTTTCATGAATTTTTTTAAAGAAAACTACAAAACTTTTTTTAACGATTATTATATCATCTTAAAGAATACATCTTGAAGAACTTTCAGTAATTTTTTTATTGCAAAATATTACATTGTTAAGTGGCAAATGGCCGCCAATGAAATAGTGTTTTTATTTATACGGTTTGCGGTGACCAACATTGCGGCGAAGTGGATCATTTGAAACAAAAAATGTGGATAGATTTAGTTAAATATAAGTATAAACTAGTCTTTAATCAAAGGATTTAAAAAAATATTCATTTTTCACAAAATGGCGAACAGTCAAAGTTAATGGTTTGATTTTAACGAAAAAAAACGGCCGTTTTTTGGCTATAAAACGGCCATTTTTTTTTGAAACTAAAAATCGAACGATTAAAGACTACATTTTTATGTATTAAATAAGCCTGCAAAATTTCAAGAAGATCGGTTCATTAGTATTTGAGTAATCTTGGTCACCGACTTCAAAAATGCCATTTCGAGAAAAACGCGTTTAAAGTTTTAATTGCTGGTTGTTTACACAACGGATTCTTCTCTTTCAACGCTCATATCTCAGTCAATTTTGTTCGGATCGACTTGAAATTTCCAGGTCATATTCTCAGATACTTATACTTCAAAAAAATGCAATTAACAAAAAATCGATTTTTTCAAAGTCGCAAGTGGGGGTAACCCGTTAAAGTTAGTTATTAAATTGCTTTCATTACGTTTACATGAAATTAACGAAATTTAGTTCTGCTGAAGTGTATACAAACGTTGTGAACACGTATATAAAGTGCAGGTATACGAAAGTATCGAATCGGGACCGTTTCTTTTGAAATCTGAAGAAGAAAGACAGATGGTCAATACTACGCACGCGCTAGTTTTGAAAAGACTTGGCCAGCAGCTGCTCCAACATATCTATATATTGTGTGTTGGGTCCTTTTGGCAGTTACATTTCAACGGTCTTTGAGAGAGCATGGTCTACGAAGCGCTTGGAAAGTTTGGAAAGATTCCACCAAGACGTATTGAAGTGCTGATTGTTTTCGATTTATTTTTCAATAATCTTTGTGAAAGTTTCATCTAGAACGCGTGTGTAAATTTTGAAAAAAACGCAGCTAGCAGGTGTTTAGGTGCTAATTGTTTTGCAAGTTATTTTTTATCAAAGCCAGTGAGAATATCATCTTACAACTACAATACGTAAAATAGTAAGGTATGTTATTTTATTAAAAATACATCTATTTTAATTCGTAAATTCGTTTAAAATATTTTTTTATACAAACAGTTATACAATTTATTACTCAATTTTTTTACAAGAATAAATTTTGAATTTTTTCATTTAATAAATCAAGTAAAGTCGCTTCAGACGATTTTTGATTAATTCTCTTTTAAGTGGAGTTAACTTTCAAATACTAATCTAAAATATTTAGCGCGCGAAACGTTCATTAATACACTTAACAAAGCATTGTGAAATTTGTCATTTTAAGTTAACGTACAAAAATTTTAATTTTTATTTAAATGTATATTATGTAATATTATAAATTACTATTTTTTCTGTATTCCAGCACAGCATCTTTAATAATGGAAGAGATCAACGCAGTGTGTTTATTGTGCGATTAAAAACTTTTGGAGAAAAATAAACGGACTATTGGAGAACGCGCCATTGCTTCCTTGATTAAAGCAAGTAAGGAAAGAAAAGATAAGAAACATATGCGAATGGAAAAGTGCTCATCGTTGGATATCCACGTCAATTGTCATGCAGCATATATATGAGAAAAAAATATAAATGCAGCAGCAAAGAAAACATCCGCATCTACTTCGCGAAAACGCCGATCAGCCAGCAATGCTCGATGTAACGTCGGTACATGACCTCTGTTTTTTTTTCTGTGTCAGCCGATAAATTTTCTCCCTGCTTTTCCTGCCCTCGCTCGTAAATGGAAAAGATGCGCATCGATCGTATCGACCGCCCGCATAGATCTATACCCAAGCGGTCCACCACGAAAAAGCCTTCCTCCACAACCTACTCGACGCACTCTCCACTGACCTGGACAGTTGTGAAACCTAGCCTAAGCGTGGACCAAGAGTTTACGAGTTTTCCGGCAACACAGAAAAAATGGTACATGTGCTTCACTCTAGTAAAGAAATACCAAGCCGAATACGTGCACGTCAACTCGGCGCCCAAAACAATAAAAATGTCCCATAAATACTCTTTTTTCTACACGCAGTTTTTCTATTTAAAATGTATCTTTTCTTACTCGAACTTTCCCTTCGTAATATACTGTAAAGTTATGCAAAGAGTAACGAGTATTCTGCAAATTATTTTATAGCAGTAATTATCGCGTAATATAACGGCAACTTTCGGTTACCGATACACCATACAGGTCGTCATAAAATAATAAATAGGTCACTAGGAAGACCTCGGTAAATAAAGTGTGTAACTGTTTTTAAACTAACGATATACGAGTATTGATTAATATTTAAATAAAAAAAAAGTACAATGTTTAAACAAGAGAATAGAAGTTGCGATTTCCAAAAATACCACACAAGGCATATTTTTACACAATGCGTAAAATAGTTCGATAAAAAAAAAAAATAATTGTTTTCGATCACAAAATCAAATTGTCAAATAACTAAAATAATAATGCCTTTTTATAAAAATACGAAAGAAGAAAAATAAATATAAAAATTACGTACGAAATATAAAATAATATCATTCTATTAAATTGTTGTAACACATCGTTCAATAAGTCCCGAGACTAACAACGAAAACAATATTTTTTTTCAAAAATCATTTTTATTCATCAATATAATCTCCTTTTAGAGTGATACAATCTTTCCAACACCTTTCCAACATTTCTATACCATGCTTATAGAAGGATTTATCCTTTGCTTCAAAATAGGCTTCAGTTTCGGCAATGACCTCCTCATTCGAGCCAAATTTTTTTCCCTGAAGCATTTTTTTGAGATCAGCAAAGAGCCAGTAGTCGCTGGGGGCTAAATCTGGCGAATACGGGGGGGTGGGGAAGCAAATCAAGCCCAATTTGTTCAATTTTGCCATTGTTTTCATGGACTTGTGGCATGGTGCATTGGTGCAATCGCGGCACCCACTTGGAAAAAACCTTTTTCATGCTCAATTTTTCGAGAAGGATTGTAAATACGCTTCCAGATGATCCAGATGATATCTGTGTCATTTCTGCAATCTCACGGACCTTCACTTTGCGATTTTTCATTACAATTTTTAACACTTCACTCACATTTTCCTGTGTAACGGCTTCCAATGGCCTACCCGAACGTTCCGCATCGTTTGTGTCCGTACGACCACGTTTAAACTCAGCATACCATCGACAAATCGTTGGTTTGGATGGAGAGGAGTCCGGGTAATGTTTTTCAAGCTATTGCTGGGCTTCTACGGTGTTTTTACCCATTAAAAAACAATGTTTTATCAACACGCGAAACTCGCTTTTTTCCATTTTTCAAACAAATTACAAAGTGACTTTACTCTAACTTCGATAACTCTGCTGTTTGGGATCCGATCGACGTGAAATTTTTACACGTTTTATGTAAAGGTTCGCACTCTATGGAAACGTGGCCAGTTTGGTACTACTAGCACCATCTCTGAGTTAGTCTCGGGACTTATTGAACGATGTGTTATATTTGTTAAATTAAATTTCGAATCTTCAAAATAACTTAAAATTTCAAAATAAATTTTTAACAATTACATATTTTATTTTTCTTTGACAAAATATCTGTGCAAAACAGTTCTTTTTTTGAACAATATTATTGAATAACGAATCTATATCTTTATACATTATAAAAACTAATGGTGTTGCTAACAACTACGAGTAGATTATTTAATACAATAAACTCTCAAAATACATTTATATTTATCTAAAAATAGCTGCTATCATTAAACTTAATTTAACTATGCTTTTAATTCAAATAATGCAACTATAACGTTGGTACCTCGGAGCCCAAAACCATAAAAGTGTCCCATAAACTCTCTTTTTTTTACACGTAGTTTTCCCATTTAAAAAGTATATTTTATTTTTTCAAACTTTCCCTGCGTAATACATTATAACGTTATGCAATGAATGAAGAACATTCTTAAATTGTTTTATTATAACTGTCGCAAATTATGACTGTAATCTCCGCTCACCGATGCTCCGTAAAGGTAGCGTCATAAATTAATAGATAGGTCACTAGGAAGACCTCGACAAATGAATTAAATAATTGTTTTAAACTGGGAATATATTGAAAAATATTTAAATAACATAATAAGTAACATGCTAAATGAAGAGAATAGAAGCTGCAGTTTCCGAAAATACCACACAAGGTATATTTTATACAATAAGTAAAATAATTCAAAATATAATTATTTAAAATCCGAAAGAGGAAAAACATAGAAATTACATACAAAATATTAAATAAAATTACTTATTGAAATTGTTATACATATGTTGAATTAAAATTCAAATTTTATAAATAACTAAAAATTCCAAAATAAGTTTTTAACAGTTAAATAATTTATTCGCAAGGTTTGCATATACAACAATCTTTTTTTGTACAACATTATTCACGACAAATTTATATTTTACAAAAACTAATTATTGACAACTACAAGTAGATTATTTTAAAATAAATTGTATGCGTATACCAATAAAAAAAACTATCTTTAAACTTAATTAAATTATGTTTAATTTTAAAATAATGCAGCCGTTTTTTTTTTTTGAAAATATATAGTCACAAAGATAAATAAAAAGAATTATGAGGAAAATATCTACAATAATAAATCTCCTAACAACAAAAATCATTACAAACGGCCTGACTATGTTCTTTTACAATTAAAATATTAAATAAAATAACAAAATATATATTGAATTTTTCTAATTTCTCTCGAAATAAAAAGATAAAGGAACATGTAATAATTTTCGCTGCATTTCTTTATTAATGTTCAAAATTTCATTTATAAACATTTACTATAATTCAAGTTACAATAAATCGTTTTATCTTTTTATTAACAGAGACGAACATTTAATACAAAACAAATAATTTCAAATAAAGAATTTTTCTGTTTAATGAATACTGTATATTGTCGAAAATAAAATGTAAATAAACGGCACTTATACTTACACAATTATACTTGTTACTTGTAAAAAAAAAAAAAAAAAACTTTTAGTACATGTATGCGATTGGCATTGCATTAATGTATAATAATACGCAAACTGTATATAGGGTATAAATAAAAATACATTTTTCATACAAGTAAAAAAAATATCAAAGTTTTAATTTCAAAATCCTCAAAATTTCCTTACGAATAATTTTTCAATACGATATGAATATTATTTACAGTGTTGTAACAAAATAATGTTTAAAATTAAATGCTTTATTAAATTTTCCACTTAAAATTATTTTTTATACAAAAATCTGAACTAGTAGTTATCATAACTTGTTTATGCTGCCCCAAATTAAAAAAAAATCATTATAATTGGATAATTAGTTGCCGAGATATCGCGAAATTTTTTCACTCTTTAAAATATAAGACGCGCTAGCTAAGTAGAGCGCAGAGCGCATGCGCTCCCCACTTTCTTGCTTGCGCGACGATCTTCGCGAAAAATGCGCTTCCGAATATTTCCATAACTTAAATTAAATATTTATATTGATCATTGTTTAAATATCGAATACGATAGTTTAACTTTTACTCTCAACTACCTGTAAATTTAAGCTCTTAATATTAATAAACAAAGCGACAATGATTTTTCAAAAAAAAATTATCTTAGCTCCAGAACATCGTAAAGCTACCAAAAATAGCTTAAAATTTGCAGAAAAATTTTATCAATTAAATAATCGATGTGTAGATTCAATTTGAAAAAGTTTTACTACTTAAAATAAATTGTTCAGATTACATCATTTTCAAAGTCGTTCTTAAACAATTTAAAATTAAAAAAATAACTTTTCCTTTAATGTACTTTATAGTACAACTCTCGACGAATAAAATTAATTTTTCAAAAAGTCTGTAAGACGTTTGTAGGATAAAGAAATTAAATTTTGCTAAGAGGCATTTTTAATAAACAAATAGATTTTTACAAAAACTAATTAATATTTAAAGTTAAAATTTATGCTACTTGTATATCATATAAAGATCTTCGAATTCAGCTGCACTACGATTATTTAAAAGCAAAAATTATTTATTTATATGAGATTGTATAAAAGGCCTAAATGAACAGTTTTTTCAGTTTTGCATGAAAACAAATAAATCAATTTTAGCTCAACTTAGCTTAATTTATAGATAATTTTAATACCTACAATTAAGTATCCTACATTTTTTTCATATCAACAACGGTTCAGAAGTTATAAGCAAAAACCAGTATTTCGTATATTCTTTCATTGTTTAAACAAAAATCGACAAAAATCTGTGGCCGCAAACACTTACCCTAATATTCTGACACCCTCCCCAACAACTTTCAAGAATAAAACTCCCTCTTTTAATTTTTTTTTTAAACGATATTTTTTTAGTCTAATCCGACTGGACTAATGCTCTAATCCCCAACGTTGCCTTATGATGTATCCGCCATGTTATTTTTCGACACCTTTAAAAATCTCACATATTATTAAACATAATTTGGTAATGTAGTGAAATCCAGGGTTATGTTTACAAACTTTCAATTCGTTTTTAATTAATTAATTAAAAAATTAAGTATTTATTTATTGCAATTTACAAATATTTGTTATAGTAGAATTAGAAAAATAAAATCAGAAATAAAAGTAGAAATAAGATCTATAAAATTAAAAGATTTATTAAGAGTTTTAATTTCTACTTACAATAAATTATAATAAGTAAATACTTATTTTTTTTTATTATTTAATAAAATATTAACTATTTATCAGAAAATAAAGTAACTATTAATAAATAATTTTGAAAAAATAATAACTTTAAAATCAATTATTTTAATCTTTAAGTTAAGGTTTAAAAAAATTATATATGTACTTTTATAAATTTTTTAATTGTTTTTTATTTTATTTGTTATAAAATAGATTAAATTTAGTATAATATACAAGCTTTCTAGTTTCTTAATTTTAAAAAATATAAATATTAAATATAACATAATAAAACTTGATGTTAAATGTTTAAATGACTCATTTACAAGTTCATTTTCTCAAGATTTTTATGTGCTTTAATGCAGACTCTAAATTGAACCGATGGATAGATTTTGTTTCAATAAGGCTTCAAATGTTCATGGGACTTGTCATTATGGGCCAAAGCTTGAAATAAAAGATAAGTATACTTATTAACTATTTGAATTGTAATCATATTTTCCATAATTTTATAGGTATATTTAATGAATTTTTGTCTGTCATTTTCTTGAATATTTAGATAATAGCAAAATAAAGCTTAGCCAGAACTTTGCCCTATGGGAACACATAAAGGAAAATCAATGTAACAGGTATGAAAATATTTATCATTTATATTTTTCATACTAATTCGAAAAATGTTATTTTAATTAATTTTTTATTTATTTTTAGGTGTTTTATAGGAAAAAAAAAATGTATAGGATAGTTACCCCCTTAAGTTCATTTGCTTCAAAATAACATCAAATTTGTAAAATCAAATTAAAAAAAAAAAAAAAAAATTCAAGTAAATGTAATTTATGAACCATTTAATATATAAACTTTCATTTCAATTTATAATTTATATCTAAAATAACATTTAACCTTGCACTAATATTTTAAATTTCTTAAATTTTTTGATAAATATCAAAAATAAAAGCAATTTTTAATAATGTTTAATAAAGAGAAATAAATAATAACTATACATACCTCATGAATGATAGCTAAAAAAGTTGTATATGTATATACATATTCATTTAATAGTATATATAAAATCTAAAATAGAAAATAATTTCAAATATAAATAAAATGCTAAACAAATATAATTTTTTGCTAACAACTTGGAATTGTTTAAACATCATTTGTATAAATTTTGAAATTTATCAACACTAAAAATATTATCCCTTTCTGTTATTTTATACACATGAAACCAAAAAAAGTTTAAATATAAATTTTAAATATTTACCAACATAAATATTAAAATAAACAAATTTAGTCTTATTGTTATTATAATTTTAATAAAAATTAAATTAAAATTTATGCTTTTATTCAATATTTAAATTTTTAATTAAATGTTAGATGCACATAAAAACTAAAATTTATAAATGAAAAATAATTAAGACTTTTCCTACTCTAAAAAAATAAAAACTTTTAAGTTTTAATTTGACAAAAAATGGATGTTGCTTTATGAAACAGTAGTTATGATACTGAAATTTTGAAAATGTAAAAGTTTATAATTATTTTTTCAAAAAAGAATACAATTTTAATTTACAAAATGGCGATAATTGCATAAAATAAAACTAAAAACTTTCAAAATTTCAGTCATTTGTATGAATCAAATAGAAGAAAAGTATTTTTATTCTCATTTTTTTTTTAATCTTTATCAGCAAATTTATCTTATTTAAGCAAATATGAAAACACAAAAAAGATGTCACTAATATGAAAAAAATCCGAGCTTAGTATAAACATTAACGAAAATTTCAAAATAAATTTTAAACCAATAATTATTTAAATATATAGTCAATAATACTTTACAATTACATTATTAACAATACATAAATGCTCTTACTCCAATTATAAAATGACTTTATATTGTTGGTTGACCAATGTGTATATGAATAGGAAACTTTCATCGCTACTTATGTTGGTTTTTACAATTTAATTCCAGTCGCTTGAGTCTCCTTTCGAAGCTTTATATTTCTACGCAAAAAAATATGTATAGGATACCTTTATTTACTATTTTTTTTTTTTTTTTTTTTTTTTTTTTTTTTTTTTTTTTTTTTTTTTTTTTTCATAACGATAAAAATAACTATCAACTTGACAAATTTTTTTTTCATTAATGATACCTTGATTATCGTCTTATTGAACAAATATATAAAAATTAATTTCTCGTCACTGAACAGACAAAGTTAATAAATATTAATAATACATATACAAAGCTCGCTAAATTCGTCGTTCGAGACACTGTTTTTATTACTCATTATTTCTTATTTTTTCCTTTTTATATTTTCAGTTAAATTTTCTTGTTTATAAGACAAACGTAAATAAATTAAAGAGTACAGTGAAAAGCGTTGGCTGTTAAAGTCAATACGTCAACCTCAATGGAATAGTGTGCCGTCTTTTCGTGAAACAGTTGGAGATAATTATTCGCGGATCATCGATTGATCGCTACTACAATTTAACCAAACCCTTCCCCCTCCAACCCACAAATGTGTAAGAACGCACCCCCCTCTCCTTTTAATCATTGATTTGTAAATTCTTTTTTTTTTATTCTTATCGCTACCGCTTCTTCACTTTTTTCTTTTCTCTTCTTTTATTTTCCTCTTCTATTCTCCTCTTTTCTCCTTCTCTTTTTTTTACCTCTCTTGTTCTCTCAAGTGAAAGATTTGAAAAGCAAAAGTAGCCTCAGCATCTTTGTAAAAATGTATTTTGACAGAAAATAAATATAAAAAAGAAATAAAAAAAAGAACGGGACAGATAAAAAGACAAGACTACTTCATACTTTTCTCTCTTTCTTTCGTTATCGAGAGCTTTAGTCATCGTTTTGGATTTTGAATACTTTTCATTAACGCGCAAATGCCCTCAAAATGTGGGAGCAAAAATTCCTTGATACACATATTCAACGCTTAGAATATATGTATGTAAATGTGTTATCGGTTTCAAAACTTTTGCGGAACAATTGCGCTGATCAAATCTATCTGACATTCTAATAAACTTTTATTTATTATCTTTGCTTTTGCACAAGTTTGTTCGATATGATTTAAATCTATATCAAGATACAATCACATTACAGTTTTCGTCTTCCTAATAGTCTCAAATATGTTTTTCTAAGGGAGACCTTTAGTCAAAAGTTATTTTTTCCTGACTGTGCATAAATTTATATTTTTTTTTTACTTCAACTTTCATAATTTTATTTTCACATAAGTCTTAATAAATAAACTTTTAAATAAAACATCATATAGCATAAAATTAAATAAAATTTATACATTTATATAAAATTTGACTATAGGTCCACCTTAATAATAAAACATATTTAGAAACAAACTTTGCGTGATGTAAATAAATCGAACATGTGACATTTCAATCTTTTTTTTATAATAAATATTCGCTTTGAAACACGGTGTACAGAAAACAAGTTCTGAGCCAGAAAGTGAATCTGCAATGTCGATGGACGGGGTGTGGCTCAGAACCTACTTCCAAAAAGTCACTTTGAATAAACTGTTTAATAACAGCACACAGACAAATCTTTATTCTGCAAGTTTATTGAGAATATCTAATCCTAAAATGCTGTCGAATCGTGCTATTTATTTTTCTTTAATGGTGAAGTTTTCGATTTATTTTACATAAAATGTCAATAATCAACATATTTCAAAGTGACATGATTTATATGTCTAGATACAACACTATTTTAATTATTCTAATAAAATAAAAGTGACATGATTTTTCATTATTGGTTTTTTTGCATTTTTAAAATCTTTTTCTGTTAAAGACACTGACGCGCGGCACAACAATATGAAAATCCTTTTATAAGAAAATGGAAACTAATAAAAATTTATAAAATAAAATAATAAAAGCAGTTTAATAAAAAAAGATGGGAATGCGACCTTGAATTTGTGCGCTCCGTTCCTTTTTTCTCCCCTGTTGATGCTTTCTTAAAAAATAACTTTTTCTAAAAATTGATGTCAAATCACTCACCAATGTTTGGGGAAAAGAAAAAAACGAACCGAACTAAAAAACTTACTATAATATTAATACTTCACTATTCTTAAAAAAGGATTTTACTCCCGCTTATTTTATTGCATTAAGCACACTGGCCTAGCAAATGAGTCTACTATGTAAACCATACTACAATAGAAGTTGATAATAATTGTTTATTATGAACAACTGAGTAACTGGTTTTTTCAATAAATCGTTTTTGCTTTCTTTCTTCGCATTTTTTAGTAATAGTGATGGCATATCGAGTGGCAGGAAGGGTAGGCTAAGAAAAGTGGAGGAGGAGGAGGGGGTGGTGTGCCAAAGGTGGTTACTACGAAGACGCTTCAGATTAATTTTCCCATGAAATAACCAAGCACAACCATAACTATGGCAATAATTATACTGGGAGGGAACATATGCATCGAATTGCTCTGGGGCAGAGTTAGGTTTGACACAGAAGTCAAACTTACATCTTTACCCAATGCAGCATTTTTCCACTTCATTGCTTCTTCCTGCAAATAAAAATTAATTAATTATTATTATTGATAAAATTAATTTAAAAAAAAAAAAAAACAAAAAAAAAACAACAAATATTTCATTCAATAACATTTAAATAAAATGTAGATTATAAAAATGTATCAGTACAAATGTACTATTTCTTATAAAAAAAAATTAATTTACCTTTAACAGCAGATTTTCTTGCCTAAGCTTACTTTCTTCTACCCTCAGTTGAGTAATTTCTTGCACTACCTTTAGAATCTTTTCATCAGCTTCAATATCAGCCTATTCAATACCAATTTTGTAAATAAAAACATAACATTAAATTTAAATTCATTTTATTTCAACAATTATATACCTTAATTGGTGATTTAAGTGTGTCTCCCAAAGCTTTATTTTTACCATCAGTAGAATTAGTATCTGGTTTACTTGTAGTAGAAGCTTTAGCTTTAGTTGTAGTAGTACTACTCAATGGATTTTCAAATACACATTTGAGTTTTGTATCCATCAACTGATGAGGTAGAGCATCTCTCCACTAAAATAACACAAAATTATATTGTTAATTTTTCAATTAAAATTTATAAACACAAACCAATTATTTGCATAATAAAATGAATTTAAATTATTTAACAATAGACTAGTTAAATATTATTTCCTATATAAGTGCAGAAATAATTTTAGAAATATTTTGGATAATTGCCCAAATCACTTGACCAGACATATATTTTTGGTCATTCAAACTTCAAAAGTTTTATTTTTTAGTTTCAAAAGTATTTCTCAAATAAAACTCTCATTATATTCATCTTTATTTGCATATATTTAAATACATTTGCATATATCTAAATAAGAAAAAATATAACTAAGTATCAAAAGAAAAAATTCCTATACTCACAATTTCTTGGGTATCTTCAATTGAATCAACATTAGGACCTACAACACTTTGAACCATAAACTTATGTTTGCTCTTCTCCATTGGATCAAAATCAAATGGTTGCAAGATAACTGGAAAAATATTTAATGAATCAAAATAATTATAAATTCTAATAAATAGTTTTAATACATAAAAATTAATGTTATAAATATAATTTTAATACCTGCTATTTCGCATACTTCTTTTGGTCTAATAATCCCAGAGTTTGGTCTAACACAATATCTCTTTGGAGCAGTAGTCTTTATTTTAAACAAAATAGTTTGATCATTTGTTGGATTTGTAAGTTTCATGTATGAAGCAATTGGGGCTCCTGTGAAAGGACCTGTAAATGTAAGAAACAAATGTACACATATGCAAATGAAAAATAAAATATTTTTTAAAAGAATATTTGATGTTTGTTTACACTAATTTATTGTAATTTAATAAGTATTGAAAATTTTTATGTAAAAAATATATGCAATCCTATGCATAAAATTATCATTTTTAAAAATAATGGTTGCTAAGAACCTTTTAAATTTAAATAAATGAATAAACTCCATTTAATATCAAACCAATGGTTTTTATTCATTAGAAATTCATACACTTACATTCATACGCAATTATTCATCACACTTTATGCAGAAAAAGCTAGTGTTTTCTGAATAAAATCTGCTATTATACTAAATTTTCTTTTTTAAAAATTAAATTTTTTTAACAATAATAAATTCATAATCAATAAGTGAGAAAAAATTAAAATAATTAAAAAAATATTTTATATATAGCTTATTAAAATATTAATTCATTATAATATATATTAAATTTATTAAAAAATATTGTAAAATTGTAATAATAAATTTTGTAATGGAGATTATAAATCAGCTTTTTTATGCAACTTTAATTTGAATTATTTATAGACAATATAAATAAAAACTAAATAAATAATAATATAAATTATATGTAATATATAAATTAAAATAATTTTTAAATTATAATTACTTTTATTGACACATTAAACAATTTATATAATAAAAATAAAATAATTTCAAATAATTATTTAACAGAGGAACTTTAGAACAATAATAACTTAAATCTAAAGAAGTGTCGTAAATTTAAGTTTTTTGAATCATCCTACTACTTAACCTATACAATAATTTTATTAATAATCTTTACAAAAAATTAAAACCTTATTGACGCTTTATTTATTTTAAATATTCTTTTATCAAAAGAAAAATATTTCAAACAAAGATATAAAAGAATGAATAAGACTATGCTAAGTCAATTGTAAGTTATATTATGCTTCATGCCCCATCAGGAAAAAAAAAGGAAGTGCCGAGTCATAACAAAGTATCTGTTTTTATAAGATGAGAATTTTGGTATTAACAATTAATGTATGTAACAGTTAAAAGAAACAACATATGCATAAATAAAATTAATTTTTTTTAATTTTTAATAAATAAAATGGTAACTTTTTTCTACGTAATATTGATAACTCATTAAATAAGAAAATATATTATTACAACTTAACTATGACATAAAATTACTAATTATTCTTCTTTATTAATGAAACATTCTACCAATTATTAAGTTTAAAAATAAATATTCTGTTGAGTCTCAAGTGGATATAAATCAATATGTTAAAAAGCTTTTTGCCCCTCTTTCAATGAAAGAAGGTACCTGGCCAAAAATAAAAAAACTTCAAATCGCAAACTATCGGTTCGTCCTAAATGAATAATCATTTTGAACATATTAATCATTCATCAAAAATTACTAAAAAATATAAGATAATTTGAAAACCAGTCAGAACAACGCTTACGGGCTCTTCAGTTGCAATATTCAAGCATTTATCTAAATCGAGTAATAACAATGAGCAAAGCAAAATAACATATTTGCTCTTTTCCCGAATATTTGGCAAGTGCGAAGCCTTCGCACACGCGTGTCTGATCATCGCCATGTCGTGGCGTGACAAACGCGCACACATTCTTACATGAGTAGAACCTTTGCTAATAACCCAAACAATAGGCAGTAATAGTAAAATTATATTGTACAACTAGTAATGTTAACGCCTCGAAAAGGTAAAATCGCACCTTTCAGATCATTAAAAGTGGCAAAAAAATAAGAACAAGAACTAGAGATACGCACGCATTGACATGTGTATATATGTACATATATATACACATACATATATGCACATATATATATATATAGAACTGATCTAATTTGTACTTACCCCGAAATCGCAGCTCATTTTGCGGCTCGATGATCAGAATCTGTTCCGGCTTGTTCGACATTATGTTGTGTGTAGTGCAAAGCGGCTGCGGCTGCGGCGGCTTTTCAAGCAAAACACTCACGGAAGTCACGGAGGGTGCAGTAGCAGCAGTAACACTAGCAGTTGAACAGCAGTGATTCACTGTTGTAGTGCTATATCGTGCGCCCTCAAAGACACTCGTTGCCGTTACTCAGACACACACAGACACTTACACGCTAACAAAAGTATCAACCTATTCCTCTCCTGTTGTCGAAATCAACGTCGTCGTTGTCGTCGTTGTCGTCGCTATGTCCTCGTCGTTTTTGTCTCCGTCTCTTACTTCACGTACTCTGTCACTGTCGAAGCTCGCGCAAGCACTTTAGATGGCTCGTGCCTGATATATATTGAAAAGCGCGTGCAAAAGATATCCTCGTTTTTTCACTGTTAACTAGGTGCAATATCACTTCTCTTTTCTTTCAGCGTTGTTTACCTTTATAGCTTCACTATGCACGTACGATGTCAAAAATACGTGCAGCCATTAAACATTAAAAAAGAGCCCAAGAAACTACACGCGCACTCTCCCTGTTCTTCGCTCCCCGCACACACACACACGCATCCAAGTTCGCGCGCACACTTTACATGTATTTATATATCAATGTGCTGCTGCGCTCTGTCTCTCTCTCTTTCTCTTAGGTTCTCTCCGGGATTCCGTTGAACTAAATTCTGTGATTTTCGGTGGCAGACAGACATGTACATACATGCCGTAGCGTAGTCGAGTGAGCGCTGCGAGGTCCCCAAATACGCATGCGTCACAGCGGAAATTAACAAAGCAGCACTGACTAAATGCTCAAAAGTTATAATTCTTTTAGGTGTGTGTGCGCGCGCGTGTGTGTGATATACGCAAATGCATGAATGTATGTTGAATAAAACGTGCAACTGTAATGTATGTTACGTCACGATACTACACTGGTCAAACAAACTACCGCTATTGAATAATAGAAATTTTTTTTGACGCATTATAATATAAATTTAACAGATACAATTTATGATTTAATTTAGCGTTTAAAACTAAAACTTTATGCAAAAAATGAAATTATAAAATAGAAAATGACAAAAAGTATCGCGTTAAACGCTTTCTCGATTCAATAATAATAAATATTCTATTCCTGACAAAAAATCTTTAAAAAAACCGGTAAAGATGCAATAATTTCATGTTTTTTTTTTAATTGAAAATTATATGTTAATATATACACATATATATATATATATTTTTTTTTTTCTCAGAAAATTTAGATACTGTGAAAAAGATCAAATGTATCGAACAACTTTTAATAGTTATTAAAAAATATGATAAATGAATAAAAAAACATTACGAACATTGGTTTATATTAAAAGAGAATAATGAACAAAAATTTTCGAGTAGTTTTATTATATTATCTACATAATTTCGAATAAACTACTTTCATCTGTATTATTTATATTAAATTATTTCAACATCATTAAACAATTAAATTTTATTATATTTTATAAATTTATTTAAAATAATAAACTACTTTATCACCTAAAATCCGTAAAACATTTAAGAAATATTTATAAAAGAATAAATGTTACGTAAAGAAATACTAAAAAATTTTTTCAATTTGTCTTTAATTGATCTATAAATAACATTTTTAACTATGATTTACGTTAGTTTTCAATTTTTAAATATTTCGATGATTTTGATTCTATCAAATATTGTAAAATGACGAGAATAACGTAATACCAATGAATATAGAGGCTTAATAGAAGAAGCGTCACATGTTAATATTATGTTCCCTAAAAGCGGGTAACCGAAGAGATAGTTGGGGAACCCGACGCATAGGCAGCGCCACTTTTGAATATATATATATATATATATATAGATATACAAATAAGCATATCGCGGGTAACTCTTGGGTAACCTAAGGAAAAATGCAATTTTTCAATTATTTTATTAGAAAATTAAATATAATGTATCATAAAATAATATTCCATTGATAAATATAATACTTTTTAATATTTACAACTTCTTATTTACAAAAACAAGTATTATTAATGTACGATGAAAATCAGCTGTTTGATTTGAATTGAATGAAGCACACGTTAACTTAGTTCCCCGATATATATAGATATACAAATCTATTGCGGGTAACCCCTGGGCAACGGAGAAAAAAAATGCAATTTTTCATTTATTTTAGAAGAAAATTTAATATAAAGTATCGAAAATAAAGTTACATTAATAAATATCATATTTTTTAATATTTATAATATTTTATTGACGAAGACAAGTATTATTAATTTATAATAAAGATCAGCTGTTTGGTTTAAAAGATTTATAAATATATCGTGGGTAACTCCTGGGTAACCGAAAGAAAAATGCAATTTTTAAATCATTTTCGAAAAAAATGTATAATGTATCGTAAAATAATGTTGCATTAATAAATATCATATTTTTCTATATGAAACATTGTTTATTTACAAATAAATTCTTTATTAACACGTTGACTGCCAGACGGATTTTCCATGGTTTGCCCGAGGCGCCAACATTAACTTTTCATTATTCTTTTTTGACCGCGACGCCGGTCACCGGTGGCCCCCACGGCGCTGTAGCGAAGTCGATTGTCGAAGTCGATCATTGCATTATTATCCATGCAATGTTTTCGAATGACTAGTAACGCTTTCGAACACCGACTATTGCCCCTTTATAGCATGCAATACTGATACTAAGGATTTAAAAATCCTTAAGCCTGCAATTGGACGTTTGCGGGAAAATCCCAAGGGAAAAAAGGGTAATAAAAACCCTACCAAAAATATATTTAAAAGAAAACGCGCTGTGAAAACTTTGGTATATAAAGAGGGAAAAAATTAATTTTAACCACACTTAGTTCTGAATTTCCGCACCGACATAGTAAAGAAAATCTTTCGCAGAAGCCACCCACGCTAGTTTTGGAAAATAGACGCAAAGGGCAGTTTTTAACCTGCGATTAAAACCGCGAGTTGTGTGTGTAGTGCTATCCGCAAATAGTTCTAAGTAAATTTTATTTTTAGTTAATAGTTTAAAATAGTTACGGTGGAGTTTCTTAGAATTTTTTACATTCATCATGCCGTCTCCTCGTCAACTTTGTAGTTATGAAGGCTGTTAAAATACAAAAAAAAAAGATTCTTCTTTGACCTTTCATCGTTTTCCGAAAGATTCAATAAGGTATATAAGAATTTTTAATATTCCGCGCGATCGATAATTTTTATTAAATCCTGCTGACTCTTCAACTCTTTTACAATCTTCAATGAAGTATGTCGCTGGGTACATGGCAATGAAGTCTTATTCAAAATCTAAATGTTCTGAATGTAAACATTATTTAAGTCGTGAAAATTCAAATTTTCAAGAAAGTAGAGACCTTTTGATTTTTTTTAAAGCTTTTGCAACTTCTAATAATGAGAATCAACTTGGGAACCTTTTCGTTCCTTCAGATGATTTTACTGAAGTAATTGCAACTGCGATAATAACTTTTGATATGCATTTTAATCGCGTAAGTCATTATGAAAATATTAGTAAACTCTTGATTGATGTAATTAGTAATTCAATAAATGAAAGCTATAGAAGTTTTTTAAATATTGATGAGCCGTGCAAATCGCATCGTGAAAATATAATAAAATTTTTTGTTAGAGTTTATATATTTTATAAATTGAGATGGATGAATCGTGATCTGCGGGATGCAAAGATAAATAGAAGAAGTGAAATTGCTAATGAAAAGCCTAATAGGAAATTACAAAAATTGAGTCACGAATAAATACTTTAGTCATTTTATTTCACTAATTCATTTTTATTTCGCTTACTCTATTTTAAAGAATGATTTTTTTTTAACTATTTATTAGATGACTTAATTTCTGTAATAATTTCTGTAATAAGTTTCTTTATTTGTGCTTACTATACCGTCTTTTTGATGCATGTTACGTATTTTAAATTTTTGTATAATTATTACTTATAGTCATATTTTTCAGTGTTATTTAAATTTTATGGTAATAAATTGTTTTGCAAATATTTATTAGTAATATTAAAGTACATGAAATATTTTTTAAGTATTAACGTTATAGAAACAGTTATTAAATTATAGATATTTATTGAATTAATTATAAATAATTTAAACTCGTTTTCGTTTATCAATGATTATAAAAATTCAGCCACCACGGTTATATATACTTTTGTCATGCCATAAAATTATATATAATATTGAATTATTGAATTTCATATAATTATTGGAAAACTAAAAAAATATGCGAAGAAAATTATTTGGAAAAATAAAAATAGTGTAAATAAACTTATTTTATAAATAAATTTATTATTCGAAATTTAAATATTTTTCTTTATAAAAAATCTGCAAATCATATTTTTTATTTAAAAAAAAGAAATTGTTAATAAAACTTTTTTATAAATATATATTATTAATTAATTTTTTTTACTTCAAATTATTCAATCAGATGTTTCATTGAAACTCAATATCAAAAGTTAATATAATCTTGTAACAGTATGTAAGAGCAGCTGATGTTTCGCTCATCGAATAGCTTTTAAGGGGAGGTTCTCATCAAGCACGACCAAAAAATCGATTTTTTTTTTTTTGCTTAAAAAGTTGGCAAATGTCTCGCATAATACGCTCGTGAAACCCGTTTTGCCGAATTCAATTTATTTTTAAAGTTATAGTCAAAAAACCGAAGTCGTCTTTTTACGTACTAAATCGCGTACTAAAACTTTAAACGCGTTTTTCTCGAAACCATGTTTTTTGAGACGGGCGGCAAGATATCTCAAAAACTATTATAGATATCGAGATGAATTTTTTTTTATTTTAAAGGTAATTAAATTTGCTGAATCTTGACTTAAAATTATAATTTTACAATGATTATTTTTATTGTTATTGCACTTTTTAGAGCAAAAAAAGTGCAAAAAAATATTTTTTTTTTGCAAGTCCGGCATTTTGTTAATTTTTAACTTTTCTTCGTGATTTTAGTTCAAAGTCTAGCAAATGTCTTCTAGTTTATAACAAATTTTGATTTTTTGATTTCAGACAAAAATTGGATGAGTTACCTTGCCGCCCGTGGAGGTGTCTTTTTTCGATGACTATTTTTCAATGCATATAACTAATAAACTATTCGGTATTTTTGTTCGAAAAAATTTGTAAAAGTAGTTAATAACATACTTAATAAGTACCAAAAAACTTGACTACTTTATTTATTTCCTTCCATGAGAAAAAAAATCGCGAAAATCACGTAATTTTTGGGGCGCTAGATGAGAACCTCCGCTTAATACTTTTTCCTCGCGGAGATACTGATTGCGCCACCTAACGATCACCTACGAACTAACTAGTTTTGGGTACATCTTGCCCCTATCTCATTATAGGCTAGTGAATATATAATCACAGTTACCGGCTAAGTACAGGTTTACACGATTATGATGGATTCTTGAAAAACAATAGAAATAGAATTGCTATTTTTGATAACTTTCTGTAATTAGTTAAACATGGAGCAACAAAAAGAACAAGTGGATCCTAATTTGAATGCAGAAGCTTACAGAAATTTATCAGCGGCAAATCAACCGCCGATTCATGATAAGCAGTTAGAGGTTATAATTGTTTATAAAGGTGAGTTTTAGGTTATAATAATATAACCGGCTTTTAAAACTAAAAATTAAATTGATTTTGAAAACAAAATGATACTAACAATTTCTTAAACAAACATTTGTTTTTTTTTTCGAAAAATAATTTTTATGAAATTTTTATTTCTATAAGTTAAATTTAAGTTTCTAAATAATTTACATTAAGAATGTAGTTTATTTGACGCATACTTAGATATTTTACAATTATTTAAAATTTTTCAATTTTTATTGCTATATAAATACACTAATATGTTGTACACTTTATATGTCAATTATAGTGTATTGAATTTTAATTTAATTTATTTGACTTGATTTGTTTATTGATAATAAATTACTATTATGATTAAAGCATATCTAGTTATTTTTTGCATATCAAATTTAAATTTATAGATGATAGCCTGGTTCTTGGATCTAGTAATATGATTGATCGATATTGGAATGGCACTATTTGGTTTTATAATGATCTTTCTAATTTTGATCGTGATCAATATACAGCAGCTATACGAACTGAAAGTGGAGTGTGTGCAGCTGCTTATTTAGAAAAAGCTGATAAATTTGTTGTTGGTGAAGACAGTGGTCTTATACAAGTGTTTGAATTTGTTTTCAATTCTGAAACTCAGTGGCAAGAATTACAGTGTATAGGTTACTCATGTCAACATGACGATAGTTTAACATCAATTTCAACATTTAATAATAACACATTTATAGTTACTGCAGGAATGGATTCATGGTAAAAATTTGTTCAAATTATTTTTGTATTTTATACAAAAAATTATTAATATATTAACATACATATTTTTATTTTTTAGTATAAAAGTTTGGGATACAGCTGAAATGTTAGCTACCTCTTCATTTAATCAAGCTCAAACAGATATAATAACTAGTGTTAATGTTCAACCTAATAGTGACACAGTATTTGTATCTACATCTATGGATTCCGAAGCTTTACTTTGGGATATTAGAAAAACTAAACCTGCTCTTGGTCAGTAAGAAAATTTTAATAACTTACCATTATTAATTTTAGTAATTCTGTTATAATATTAAAAGGTTTTAAAAAACTACATGTTCATTTAGTTAAAAAAAAAAATTAATTTTTAGACTTCTCAAATAAAACAAATAAACATTTATAATAGTATGATAAATTTAAAAAACTTTAAAAAGTTTAAAAATAATGCAAAAAATTTATTTTTAATTTTATGAGTGAAAAAATATTCATCTTATTTCTAAGAAATCTCACTCTTTATATATATATATATATATATATATATATATATATATATATATATATATATATGTTTATATATAATGATTTTATTTAGAATGACATTTAAATATATGAATTAAATTTCAATTTTAAGGTTTATGGGAAAAGGCTGATTGTGGATTAACATCTGCAGCCTGGAAGCCTGATAATAAAGATACTATTGCAATTGGAGCTATTGATGGAAGTGTTGCAATCTTAGATATTCGTAATGTAAGAAGTACTCTTCATGAATTTATACCTTTTCCTAGAGAAGTACGTAAATTAGTATATAATCCAGAGCGACCAATTCAATTGGCTGGATGTTGTGATTCTACAGAAGTTAAAGTTTTTGATACATCTAATAATTGTACAAATATTTTTGAAAACAATTTACATGAAGACTTTGTTAGAGACTTAGCATGGTATAAGAATGATTTAATCACGTGTTCATGGGATAATACAACTCTTAGGCATTCAGTGTCATTAGAGTAAGCACCTGATTTTTTGTAAAAAAAAAAGTACCATATATAAAATTCTTTTATTAAAATTTTCTACTTTTGTAATGAGTATGATATACTATTCATCATTTATTGTTAGATTTTTTATTTTAGAAAAAAAAATTTGCACAATTTTAGATGAAAATTAATAAAAAGTATTACAATTATTTAATAAGAGCTAAAGAATTTTAAATAAAATTCATTATATTGATTATATAAAGTATTAAAATTGACATGAATTTTTGTTTGAATTTTACAAAATTTGAAATTTTAATAATTGATCGATTAAAAAATAAATAATGCAAATACAAACTTTAAATTTTTATCAAAATATATTTTTCAATACCAAACTGTACAATAAATAATTTACTTATAAATATATGAACTATGAAATTTCTATTTCCCGAGGTTTCTGAAAAGCAGCAACAAGAGAATTTAATTGTACAGCTTCATTGCATCCACTAATAACTCGTTTTTCTATTTCAGCTAGTCTTATAATGAGATCAATTAAAATATCATCAGGAAATTCAACTAAAAAAAAATTAATATTAATTTGTTATATTTTATTACATAAAAAATTAATATTTGTATGAATTTACTTTTGTTTACAAAAACTTGAATTTCTGTTAATATATCTTGTAAAGCAAGTCCTTTTTTTGTTTTCAAATCTTGAATTTCTATGTATTAATTAGGCTTTATATATGAATTTATATTATATAAATTTAATTTAAAATAGATATGATATTCATAACATACAATAAGCTTAAAATCAATTTCAAAAAGGATACTTTTATAACCAGATTCATAATTTTCATTTAATAACCAATTGATAATATTCTTTATATCCACTGGAAGCGGATGTCCAACACAAGAATATACATTTTCTTCATTAACACATCCAAATGCCAGCCATGTACTTTGTAAAACATTTATTACTCTTCTCATATCACCACAACTTAATGTCATTAATGCTTGTTTGCCATCATCGGTTACAGTTATCCTGAAATTGTTAATTATATAAAACATGGTTATTTAATGAATTTTGTAATATAATAAAATAATTTTATTTACTTTTCTTCTTTAATAACATAATCTAAACGTGGCAAAATTTGTTCTGCAGCAAGCGGCCCAAATCTAAATTTTGTACAACGAGATTGAAGTGCAGGAATAATTTTACTTAAATAATTGCATATGATGCAAAATCTTACATTGTCAGTGTACTTTTCAATAACTAAAAGCAATTGAATCATTTAAATATATATATATATATATACATAATTTTTAATATTTTTAAATACTTACTTCTTCTAAGTGCATTTTGTGCATCATTTGTCATAGCATCAGCTTCATCTAATATAATTAATTTAAATCCAGATCTATACATAGTTCCTGTACTGGCAAAGCTCAATATTTGACCTCTAACGATACCAATTCCTCTATCATCAGAAGCATTTAATTCTAAAACCTAGTGCATAAAAATTGCATGCGTGTTTGTATTAAATAAACATAGTATAAACAAATTTATAAATTTACCATTGAATTAAATTGTTGAGGAGTATAAAGTTTTTTGGCACATGCAAGGATTGTACTAGTTTTTCCAGTTCCTGGTGGACCATATAATAACAAATGTGGTAATTGATTTTCATCAATAAATTTAGTAACTAAAACAAAATTTATTAAATAAAAAATGTGAAGTTCAATGAACTATAGAGATAAATTTTTTACTTAAAATTTACTTGTTTGAATAATTTCTTCATGAGAAATAAGATCATCCAATTTATTTGGTCGATATTTTTCAACCCTAAATAAATTAACAATACGTTAATTTTAAAATAAAGAAAATTTATTAAAATAAATGTTACTTACCATGGTAAATTAGGAGTAATTTTTGCTGCATTTGGAGACATTACTGTTTAATATTGTTGATATTAATCACCGATTAGTAGGTTATAAAAAACGCGCGTATACTAAGCGCCTATATTCGTTGCGTATACTCAAGGCTCCCACTTTCTGTGGATTTGACGCGCCTGCGCTCTCAAATTGTTAATTGGTTTTATCGTGATTTCTTGATTGGCGGGTCGAGGACCAACGGGTTAGAGCGAGAGAGAAATATAGAGAAATAAACACACGCGGTTTTTACAAATAAAGTTTTATTCGAGTGACAGCCTACGCACGGTCTAATTACTTTTCTTATTCGCTACACTTAAATTAGTTCTAACATAGCTTAGTTGCTATACTTAATCTAATTTAAATTAACTATACAATATGTATTTATTATAATTAAGTAGTGGTAGCGCGTCGTTAATGCAACGAAGGTGTGTAGCACCGATAGCGCAAAGCGTGGTATTGCTTAGGTATACCGCATGAGCCGTACGTAACAATAGTCAAAAAGCCACCGACGTAATACTGAATAATCGATTACGGCGTTGATCGCAAGAAGCGTAGGTGGCTATAGGGTGTCAGCAAAACCCCAAGACGGACCACCACAGTTCATTCGAGCGCGACAAATTTAAACAATTATAAATACAACAAAAAAATAATTATACGTATAAACTCCAGGTGATGACTTAAGGCAACGGGCCAAAAGGCTAAAGAGCATTTAAAAAAAAAAATTTATTATTTTTTTATTTTAAAACATTTATTACTTTTATTAATTAATATATATAGTCATAATAGAATTTTATATTTTTTAATTTAAAAAAATAAAAAAATTCAATTAAAAAACCATAGTTAAATGTTCAAACATGATTTATTTATAAACAAATTTTATGCATATCATAATGTTTTTTGATGATTTCATTTTCATATTATTCAAAAAATTTGTAATCAAATTTATCTTCTATTTAAAAAAAAATGATGATTTTATATGTCGAAAAATAAATGTAATAATAAATTAATTCTGTTTTAATTATTAATAATTTATTTAATCATTTTATTCTTATATGTTAAATAATTTTTATACCAAAATGATTTATTAAAAAGATAAAAAGTTAAAAAAAATTTGTCATTTTATAAAAATTAAACTTAAACTCACTCGTTGACGAAGTTTCTTCAGGTCTTAGTGCACTTAAAATTTTCAATAATTTATGTGTAAATTGTTATTAATTTATATGCATATGCATATATTGAAGTGATATAGAAGTGATAAAAAAAATGCAGTGCTCCTTATTTTTTGGAGGGCTGCACTCTTTCTTTTTTTTTATTTCCCGGGGGACGTCGGCTTACCCAATTCTTCAGGATTGATAACAACCCTTCTGAGGGTGGTTGTAAGCCAAAGCTAGATCGCATTGCGATCCAGACAAGGTACGTCAACTTTCATAAGGATTGACCCACCGTACTTACTTCATAGTCTTTGTTCCGTTTTTCCTAACACCATCATCTGGGAGATAGTAATAAATGTGAATAAATGCGACCGATCTTCTCGATGCGAAAAGGATTTACATATTTATTCTCAGGTGCGAGTGAGGTTTTACATACGAAATAAAATATGCGTGAGTGCCGAAATAAAATATAATTTACGCGAGTTGCGAATAAAAAATAATATATACGCGACTGGCGGATAAAAAATACGCGAGTATTTTCTCACATACTGTAACCATGTAACTAGTGCCTATGTAAACACTTAAGGTTCCTCCTAATAAAGTCTATAATATTTTACATCATCCCACTATTTCTTTTACCTATCATCCACATCTGTCCTAGAAACTTATAAAAATAAGGCATAAAGAATCCCACAGAAATAAAAATAAAAATAAAATGCAAAGGATTGAAAAATAACCGTTGCATAAAATCTTAATACATACGTACCGTGTCTGGATCGCAATGCGATCTACGGATGCGTCTTCTTTGGCTTGCAACCACCCTCAGAAGGGTTTTTATTAATCCTGAAGGATTGGGCAAGCCGACATCCCCCGAGAAATAAAAAAAAAAAAAAAAACAAAATAAAGAAAGTGCAGCCCTTAAAGTATGACTTAAAACGGCTTCGGGTCTACTTCTACAACCCTCGAGAAAGTTGTACGTGGAGATTCTCCACCAACTTACCTGCAGGAGCCAAGTCTTCAGATGACTAGTTAAGTCCAGCGAGGAGGTCTTAAGTGATTAGCACTTACGAAACTTCGCCTTTATATATATATAGTACTAACGCGGACCTTCCTACTTATCCAAAAAGGGTCTGCGGCTCGTGCGCGATACCTCAATTATACTGATAACGCGATAATTAGTTGCACATCATATTCTCTATCTTTTTCTATCCTTCTCTTTTTGAAAAATTTATTCTTATTATTTTTGTTTATATTATGAATGCTTTTATTAAATTATTTGCAAAATTAAATGGCTAAATTACTAAAGAATATATTATATATTTATTTTTATTTATTTTATATCGTATTTTATAGACATTCTAAGCTTTAATTTATGCAAATTTCTCGTTGGCTACCGCTGATAATAATCTAGCCGTAATTTCAATTATTCTCATTATTCAAAATTACATACTAATTTCTAAGTTTTAAATATTTATTTAAAATTATTTAGAGGTGTTTCACATCTTGGAGTTTATAAAAAATAAAATTTTATTGCAATTATCTAATAAGTTTACGTTATTAATTATTTTTTTTATGTCATTATTCATTTAAATAAATTGTTTAAATATTGACTTAGATCCTTGCTGTATTATTGAAAACTGCCATACCGGCCTTCTATTGATTATTCTACATGTATCGATAATATATTTATTAGATCTATTTTAATGAAGTAAAGTACCTAATTATATAAAAAAAAATATACACAAAATAAATTTTCATTTTTGTTTCTTAAAATTCCGCCCAGTTCAATTAATAAATCAATGCAAAATTAGTCGTTTTCGAGCACGTGCTAAATATCATGAATTGAGCACACGCGTGCCACCGTCAGTAATAAGTGTCTGATCGAGAGGTGTTGCCGCCCGTAATCTTGGCGCGAAAACAATTTGAATTCAAAATATTCGTACCGAGTATTATTGAAGCATTGCAAACTATACATATTGAATAATATCAATATTTTTTACCAGTTCATATGAAGCAATATTTGCAATAACAAATAACATCGTCGTTCCTATTTATGTGGAACATTTTCGTTTTCGACATTTTGAAATTTTATATTTTGAATTTTTAAATTTTATTTTTGAATTATATTTTCTTACCATATTATATTTAACTATAGTATTTTAAGCAATATTATAAGCACATTGATTTGAAATATTCAAGAAAAAATTTATGAAAGATTTATTAAATATTGAATTTGTGGATATGCTTATTTTACAGTTTAGCTCAAAATACAATTTTTAAATACATACAGACTGCTATATGTTTGAAAATCATTTATTATGATAAAATATTCATATAATAATGAACGCAACAGATACGTGATAATAAAGAAAAATTATTAGCTGTTTTATTATCGTTAACTGATTTTCTTCAACTATCTTCTCTGCCTACAAAAATATTTTCATAATTTTTTCTGATTAGAAATATTCAATTTAACAATAATTATTTTATTTCATTAATTTAGCTAAATATGCAACGTTTTCATTAGATTAAGTTACATGAGTTCATTTGAAAATATAGTTTCATATAAAACTTTTCAATTGCCTTTAAAAAAAAAATTTTTCTGTTTTTCTTGTTTATTATCATTTTATTTATCATACATAAATTTATTTTATACAAGAACATTTTTAACGTTTTCTATCAATTGAAAATTAGCGCGCTGAAGGCGCAGCTATTTCGCACTCACTTCTACCAACAAATATAGACGGTTATATATTCGTTGCTTCTACTCTCGATTCAACGGTTCGATATTTCTTCAATACAGTAGGTTATTCGAGAAATTCGTTACTAGCATTCTGAAATTTTAAAACGCTGCACCTTAGACCTGCAGCGTTCCTTGATTAGTAGGAAAAGTTATATTTACTTTTTGTTAAAATTTTAATTGTAAATAAATATATTAAATTTCAATTTTTAATTAAGTTTAACTCTCATCGTTGGAGTATGATATTTGTATTGTGGTTATTAAATTCCAATGAAAATAATATTTTGTTAAGGTAATTTGAGATAGTGCAGTAGATCGACTATCTATAATATTTCTAAAGATTTTGAAATTGCTAGTTATCAATTTATTTTACATGATAGAATTTTTATATCTATCAATTATTATGCAGTTCATGTTATAATGTAATAATAATTTTCTAATTTTATTCTTAAATATCAAATTTTAATACTAATTTTCTTAGATATTTCATTTGATTCCATGCATGTTACTTAATAAAAGATTTTCAAAAACACTTTCTTACAATTCTTTAAAATAATTTTGAAAAAATTATCATACAGGTTATAATATTCCATATTTTTTAATATAATCAAACAACAAACATTGGTTCCAGTACAATTAAAACTGTTTTGAAAATAGACAAAAACATTTTTTCGATATATATTTAATAGTAATAGTTAAATTTTTTACATGCAGTGGAAATTATAACATTTACAAATAATTTGATTTTTGTATAAATATATAATCATGGTTATTCTATGAATGTCACAATTAAATCTGTAGATTTATAATATTACAGTTTTTAACTTTTTAATTATAAATAAAAACATATTAATGTTTAAATTAATTTTATTATATCTAAAATTTTTTATATAATTTTTTAATTATAAAATTAAACATATTTGATTATTTTTATTATTTATTTCTAAAAATTTGAAAAAATAACAGTTTATTTAAATCTAATTTTTTTTGTATAAGCGACATCTTTTCTTTTTTATTAGTCAATGTTACGTACAATAATGTGTGTATTATTATTTGAATTGTTAATATATCATTGATAAATAATATGAACTTATTTAATTACACTAGATAATAAGAAACTATGGATTATCCCAAATGGACTCCAAACAAAAGTAAAATGAATTGTGAAAGTTTTGTTATACTAAGTCCTATTACAAAAACCCCTATTCGGCAAAAAGATATTAAATTGAAAAGCAGTTTTCACAGCAACACTAATAGTTATTCTGTTTTACCAAGCCATATAACGCCACCTTCTGGATTGACAAAATTTATAGCAAGAAATCCTTTTGAAGCAGATTTAACAAATAAATTACACGTATCAGTTATAAGTCCTTCAGTATTTAGTAAGGTATTGTAATAGTTAAATAAAATAAAATTTAAATAATGCTAATTTTATTTGCATTTCAATTCTTAAGACGATTTTTGAAAAGCTTTTCTTATAATAACATTAATTCATTTAAATTTAAATTAAATTTAATTATAATTTTTCAATAATAAAATGCAATATTTTTGTTAGGTTGTTAGTCCAACACAAAAAGGTTCCCCAAATTTCACATGGAGCATAGATGAATTAGCTCTTATACAGCCTGCAAAAATTGATGAATTTCCAATTCAGCAAATGCACTGTTCAGATCCTGAAATAGAAAAAAATGCTCAAGAAGCTATTAGTCGATTTTTTAGTGAAAATCAGATTATTCCTAGTCCATATGATATTAAAAGAAATGAATCTGAAAAAGCAACTGAAATGAAAACACCTCTTCGAGCTCATGAAAATGAAAACCTATTAAAAGAGTCTCATAAGTCAAAAAATACAAAAAAGGACTGTAAGTAATGTCAATAAAATATTTTAAAATTGTGTATACATAAATGTTAAACTAATTTTTTTTATAGGTTGGACACAAACTGTATTATCATTACCTCCAATATTACCTGTTAATGTTGAGGAAATATTAAAACCATATTTTAATTTTACACAGGTAAGATAACTATTTTAACATGTTTATCTAAATCTAAATGATAAATAATTAATTAAAACTATTACTTTTTATTTTAATTTAGTTTCTAAAATAAAAAATACAGTAATAATAAAATAAACTGTACATTTGGTAATTATTTTTTTTTTAATTTTTAATGAGCTTATAATAATTAATTACTTTAAATCTATTTTAGGATCAAAATTGTGAAAATGATGATGCTAACTCTAGTAATACATCTTTAAGGAGAAAGTTGTTTTCTAATCATGATGATTCTCATGATGATTCTCATGATGAATCTAATAGTTCGATTTTAATATCACCTGTGAAATCTAAAACTCCTTTAATACAACATTTGAGTCCTCCACAAAGTGGAATGTTTTTTCATGGAACTCCTCTACGGGTAATACTTCTATTTTTTATTAAATGTTATATGTATTGTATTAAAATTTGTTCAAAAAGTTTTGTTCATTAGATATTAATTATACAGTTCCCATTAAAAAAATTGATAATTTATAACAAGCATTCAATGAAGAATTTTGACTAAGTTTAGAAGTAAATAAATTTTAAATTTGAAAAAATTTGTGATTTCATATAAATATCTGCAAATCAATAAAATTAAATATACTGAATATAGTTCTTTATACAAAATTAATTATTTCAACCTAATTATTTTTTTTTATAGAATCGATCTCAAATTATTCAAAGAGCTTATGGATCTCCACTTGCTTATAGTAGAAATTCTTCTCCATGTGATGTTTCACCAATTAGAACCCCTAGTTATAATCTTAACATGTCATGCCAAAGTATTAAATCTCGAAATAAATCAGTAGCTAGATTAGATTTTACAAAAGATATGAGTATTGAAGTTACAAGTGAAGAAGAAAGAGGCAGTAAAAAAGATTCCATTGCCGAAAATATATGTAAGTATCATGTATATACTATATTTTATTAAATATGTATACAATACTTTATAATAAAAGACTTTATTTTCTTATTATGTATGTATGTATGTATGTGTTTGCGCGCGCGTATGTGTGTGTGTGTTAACAATATTAATTCAAATTATTTATAGGTAAAACATTATTTTATGAAGAAATTGAGATAGTAGAAAAAAATAAACAAGTAGTTAAAGAAAGAAAAAATTATAATGTCTCTCAAATGATTCTTTCTACTGAAAACTCTTTAAGATTTAAAAGTGAAGACAAGGAGAATTTCACATCTAACAATTTTAGTAACATTGACAAGTCTAAGTGTATAGATGCTTGCAAAACTAATTTTAGTGAAAGTTATGCAATGCAAGAAAGTAATATGTTATCTGGTAATTACATTCAACAAATGGCATTTATAAATTCTGCTCAAGATACTGGATATCATACAAATAGTAGTAATAATATAACAAGTAATATGGATAGTTATAGTACTTCCATTAAATTAAAATTGCATTGGGATGAACGAATTGGACAAACAGATGATGAAGTTCAATTAGCTGACTGGAAAGAAAATATAAAAAATGTGATAAGTTCAACGCCATCTAAATTTAACAAATGTGTAAATAATCTTTGAAGATCGTTTAAAAATAATAGATAAATTTGTAAATATATTTTATATAGAGAATGATAAAAGAAGAACACAATTTTTATATCATGTAAGATAAATTAAAATAGGTAATGAAAAATATAGGTTAATTTTAAATAATAATGAAAACTTTTAATGAATATTTAATTTAGATCAGTGGAAAAAAAATTGTTTTTTATTTTTAAAATAGTTAAAATTTTATTGATTCATTTAATAGAGTTTTTTAAAAAACACAAGTAGAATATATCATTTTTTGGAAATTAAAAATGTTAAAAAACAATTAAATTTTATATTTTTTTTTGCAAAAAAAGTTTTCTTTAATATTTTAAATTATTTTGAACAAAATTACCTGAAAAAATATCATAATTTAGCATATTAATCCTTAACTCGCATTTGGGGCATGCTACTCCTTAGAGCAATTTCATATTAACATTTTTCCACATAAAAATATAAAGTGGTACGATTTTCTCCACCATATCAAAGTTAAACTTCTAATTATTTTTATTTTATTTTTTTATCTACATTAAGTAGAGAAAATCTTCCCCAAAAAAGTTTTTCAAGTTAAATAAAATAAAATTATCTACAATGAGAATTTAAAACAGATAGTATTTATAACACTTCTGTGCAGATTATGATACTTTTTAACGTGTAGTAGTTAAGGATTAATAAGTTGTAAAATTACATTTATTCGATAGTTTATTATTAGTATTTTAATTTCTATTAATTATAATTCAACCATGCATGCATTAGGATAATTTTTGCAGTTATTAAATACTGTAATATTTCAAATACAAGTGCAATTTCATCACAATGTAGAATTAAATTTCTTAATTCTTTTTTGGTTAAGCTAATTAAATTTGAGATGTGATTTACTTTGATCAATTTTATTCAAAAAAATAAAGCTAATAAATACAAATTTAAAATATTGATTATTTTATCGTTTATAATTTTCAATTGATTAAATACTAGAGTTTTTAAAGTATTTTAAAACAATATTTTAAATTGTAGTTTATTATGAAGTATTATTTTTATTTTTGATAGCTCTAAGTTAAACAATATGTTTATTTTTTAAACAATATATGTATTGTATGTCATTTTTTATATCAATTAAAAATGTAATTGATGTAAGAAAAACTTATTTTTATTATATAACAAAAATAAAATAGTTTAATAAAACAAAATTTTTTTTTCATTTTAAATCATGCATAAATTATATACCAAAATCAAATTTTTAATGGTTTTACAAATAATTATGTAATAAAAACAATAAAAAGTAATTATAATTAATTATTGCATGCGCACATGATCAGATCACGTGTACTATAATGAGAAAAATAAATTAGTAATCTTTCAGAATGCAATGAATTCTTATAGAATGATATAGATAACGCTACTAACGAATATGTGTAGCGTATTTGGGGATATTTAGGATAAAGGTTTTTATGCTACAAATAACGATAACTTGTCAATACATAAGCTTTAATGAATTATTATCGGGAAGTACAACGCGAGCATATCGAATCAAGAGCGATGAGAGAATATAAAAAACTTGCTTTTACCTTGCGCTGATCTGCGTGCGCGTACATAAAAGAGTTGGGATGGGAGCGCGTAAATTAACGACGAGCCAATTCCCGCAACGCTACAACACTCCCTTCTGAGTAAAAAAGATAAAGTTTTATAACAATACAATATTAATATAAAATTTTGTTTTTACAATATAAGTTTTACAAAATAATGCTGCAATGTTTTTACAAAATATGATTTGCATAATAAATTTAATGTTTTTTATTTATAATTTATTAAATATATTATTTTTAATTCTATTATTAATTTTTTACACATAATTTATTATAATTTTATTTTATTTTTGCTTCAATCTATTTTAACTTTTTTACTCTTGAATAAATGCGTCGAGATTTTTCTTCAATCTTCTTTGCTTGAGCTTGAGTTGAGCTTGAAGCTGTCTCTGAAGTGCTAGAATTTGAATTTTCTTGCGCCGAATTCACTGAGTTTTCTTCACTAAAAAATTCGTCGGTTAAATAAGCAGGCTTTAGATGCACAATGTTTACGATAGATGATCTACCGTCGATGTCGATGGTTTTGTCGAAGTTTGTCGTCGATGCGATTAATAATGACGCGGTGACGTGCTGAATAAGGTTACTCTAACGATCGCTTGAGTACGTCTCTTCCTAGAAAAACGTGCAAGCACAAATGCGTATATAAATCCTTGTAGCAAAACGTTTTGCGTTTGCAAAGATGTGCAGCTGGCTTGAGTGTCTTTGTATCTAAAGAATTTATCGAGAATTTTTAATGTTATGCGGTACAGATATTCAGCGACGGATGCCTTTAAATCTTCTTTGTATCAGGTGCACAAACCTAATAAGACGGTTAGCAAGATTTCGATCTATTAAAAAACGCTGTAGTGCGAATCCTTTTGTCTCCAATTAAATCTACTAGAGCTGTAAATAATGAATTAGAATTTTAGGACATCCAAATCGGGCAATCCAGTGTGTATAAAAAGCTTTAGCTACAGTATCAGCTACTGTTATATTGCGAGTAGGAATTGTCTCAGGCTACGTTGAAAATCGGTCTACCATGGTCAGGCAGTATCGGTAACCATGAGACTCAGGCATGGGCCCAATTATGTTCATATTATGTATGTATGTACATCCAGCACGGATGAATCATCACCTATTCAATTGAAAATGAAAATGAGTTAACCACTTAATGCGAGGGTTTTTCTGTGAAATGAGGTAAAAAAAAAAGCAGGTTTATAAACATAATATTTATAAGTGGCGAGAGGTACTCGGGATAGCGCAAATCGGAACACATTTGATGCGCGAGAGGGTCTCGTTCGAGATGCTTAAGCTAGCATCACTAAACGTCATCTATCTAACACATCGTTCAATAAGTCCCGAGACTAACCCAAAGATGGTGCTAGTAGTACCAAACTGGCCACGTTTCCATAGAGTGCGAACCTTTACATTAAACGTGTGAAAATAACACGTCAATCGGATCACAGACAGCAGATTTATCGAGGTTAGAGTAAAGTCACTTTGTAATTTGTTTGAAAAATGGAAAAAAGCGAGTTTCGCGTGTTGATAAAACATTGTTTTTTAATGGGTAAAAATACCGTAGAAGCCCAGCAATGGCTTGAAAAACATTACCCGGACTCCTCTCCATCTAAACCAACGATTTGTCGTTGGTATGCTGAGTTTAAACGTGGTCGTACGGACACAAACGATGCGGAACCTTCGGGTAGGCCATTGGAAGCCGTTACACAGGAAAATGTGAGTGAAGTGTTAAAAATTGTAATGAAAAATCGCAAAGTGAAGGTCCGTGAGATTGCAGAAATGACACAGATATCATCTGGAAGCGTATTTACAATCCTTCATGAAAAATTGAGCATGAAAAAGGTTTTTTCCAAGTGGGTGCCGCGATTGCTTTCAGTGGAACAAAAACAGCAACGAGTCGACGATTCAGAGAGCTGTTTATCGCTATATAACTCGCAATAAAAAGGATTTCCTGCGTCGATACGTGACCATGGATGAAACATGGATACATCATTTCACTCCGGAGTCGAATCGGCAATCATCTGAGTGGCGTATGGCTGGCGAAAGCCGCCCAAAGCGTCCAAAAACGCAGCAGTCTGCTGGCAAAGTCATGGCGTCTGTTTTTTGGGATACACATGGCGTGATTTTCATTGACTACCTAGAAAAAGGTAAATCGATCAACAGTGATTATTATATTGACTTGTTGGTACGTTTGAAGGAGGAGATCGCAGCAAAACGACCGCACATGAAGAAGAAAAAAATCCTTTTTCACCAAGACAATGCACCATGCCACAAGTCCATGAAAACAATGGCAAAATTGAACGAATTGGGCTTTGATTTGCTTCCCCACCCCCCGTATTTGCCAGATTTAGCCCCCAGCGACTACTGGCTCTTTGCTGATCTCAAAAAAATGCTCCAGGGAAAAAAATTTGGCTCGAATGAGTAGGTCATTGCCGAAACTGAAGCCTATTTTGAAGCAAAGGATAAATCCTTCTATAAACATGGTATAGAAATGTTGGAAAGGCATTGGAAAGATTGTATCACTCTAAAAGGAGATTATATTGATGAATAAAAATGATTTTTGAAAAAAAATGTTGTTTTTGTTGTTAGTCTCGGGACTTATTGAACGGTGTGTTAAAATAGCGGAAACGAAATTTCGACTATGGCGTTCCAAAATTATATCGCTACCCTTGTCTAACCTAATTATAGAGTTTATTAATAAAGTTAATAAAAATAAAAATGTAATTGTAATGAAAACAAATAATAAAATAATAAAGAGCATTGAAAACGTAATTATTTTGCAGCAATAAATTAATATAATTTTTTATTATAATTGTTACAATATAAATAAAAAACAACTACGGTAAAATTGTCATTGCAAATATAAATAATTGCAATAATGAAAATCATAAATTAATTCGAAATTATGTCGCTATCCTTTTGAGACCTTCTCATACAGTTTATAAATATATATTTCATAAAAATGAAAAAAAAATTCTAATTAAAATACAGGATGTAGCAGCATAACTTCCTTTTTTAAAATGCGCGCCATTCAGTCGATTGATGTTGTAGCGGAGCGCTAGTGGTCTCGTTCGAGAGGCGAGACTATAAAGTTTTGTCCCGACATAGTTCAGTCGCCATTATGCGTTGGAACAAGGAGGATCGTGCTTTTGCAGTTGAGGTCTACTTCTCGCGCGAATGTTCTGTGATCGCAACCCAGCGCGCCTTTCGGAATCGCTTTAATTTAGCCCCGTTGGCCCCTGTCCTGGACTGGAAATCAATTGTTACGTAGGCCACTACTTTCAGACAAACTACAAGTGCGACAAGACGAAGAACTGGAGTCCCTCAGCCCATTAGATGACCTGAGAACATTGAAACAGTAAGAGCTTCAATGTTGCGATCACCATGGCGTTCTGCGCGCAAACATGAGTTTGCCCTTGGACTTTCCGATTTAGGGGACATTTGGTTCCAACAAGACGGTGCAACGGCACACACTTCAAAAGCATCGATGGCTGTTTTGAGGAAACACTTTCCAGAGCGCCTCATCTCAATTAGAGGCGATTTGGAGTGGCCGGCCCACTCTCCCGATTTGGCCCCTTGTGATTTTTTTCTATGGGGTTTTTTTAAATCCCGTGTTTATGTGAATCGTCCAAAGACCCTACAAGATTCAAAGACCAACATCCAGGAAGAAATTGCCAAAATAATACCTGCTAGGCTGGCAAGAGTCATGACAAACGCCAGAAATCGGTTTATTCAGTGTATGGAGAATGGGGAACATACAATGGGTTTTATTAAGTTTTGAAAAAAGGAAGTTATGCTGCCGCACCCTTTAAATAATCAAATGATAAAGAATTATATTAACTTACACTTGCAAAATAATTGCATTTTCAATGCTTCTTTATCATTAAGTTATTTATTTTCATATCAATTTGATTTGTATTTTTCTTAAATATATTCATATACTGCATAAAGAGGTTTGACAAGGATAGAGACAATTTCGAATTAATTTTTTATGATTTCTATTATTATAATTATTTATATTTGCAATTATAATTTTACCGTAGTTGTTGTTTATTTATATTGTAACAATTATTATAATAAAAAATTACATTAACTTATTACTGCAAAATAATTACGTTTTCAATGCTTCTTTATAGCTTTATTATTTATTTTCGTTACAATTTCATTTTTATTTATATTAACTTTATTAATAAACTTCATAATTAAGTTAGACAAGAATGGCAATATGATTTCGAATTAATTTTTTATAATTAATATTATTTAATTATTTATATTTGTTATTGCATTTTTATCAGAATTGTTTGTTATTCAAATTGTTACAATTACTAAACAAAATATTAGTTTATTACGGTAAAATAATGTTTTTAATGCTTTTTTATAATTTTATTATTGTTTCCATCATAATTTCGTTTTTTTTTTTTATCAAATATACTTATAAAGGACATTAAGAGGTTAAATAAGGATAGCGATATAATTTTCAAACGCCACCAGTTAAAATTTCGTTTTCTGATACTTCAGATATATGACGTTCAGTGTTGCCAATTTAACTCATTTTTTTTATTTTCAATTGAATTTAGGTGACGATTCACCCGTCCTAGGTGTATGTACAATGGAAAGACATGTACATACTTCTATATGCGTCTATATTCGTGACGCTACTGTGTCTATTCACACCAGAGATTGATACTAGACTACTAGAAGCGGCAGTTCTTTCTGGCGCGCAGGAATTGACTCATTTTTTTCCCGGTATTTTGCAATCGCTTTTTATACGTGTATTGAAGCTAGTATAATCAATGATTTACGTGAATTTTATATTGTAACAGTTTTAAGTTTTTACATTATCTTACGTCCATTGCAAGTATTGGCTTTTCAAATTTTTACGTGTATATAATAGTACTTTGGAAAATATTTACGTCGATTTAATGTGAATTGGAAAAATCACGTTTACATTATTTTTAGAAAATTGTAGGTTGTATCCATGTGAAGTACTCTTCACGGTACTCTTATAACAACGTATTTACGTGTCTGTTGCGTATAGACATAGCGTATAGATAAATATCATTAAGTCTAGCATTTTTGTTTAAATATAAATATATGAAATGGATTCCGCCTGTGATTCACAAGGTAAATTTTACTATTTTAAATAAAGCTACAGAAACAATAATTAATATATTTACTATGTAAAATAATATAATACAATTATAAACTAAACAAATTAATAACAAGCAATAATAATATAAGTAAACAGTTAAATAAATTACATATAAATGTTTCAATTTCAATACATTTAGATTTATACGAATAATAATTTCATAATAATAATTAATAATTTCTAATTTTGGATTTTGAAAAATATTATAACAAATTTTGAAAATTAAAGGTTTTACGTAATTTTTTAATAAATTTAAAAATATAACATATTATTATAAAAAAATGTATATTTCTTTAATTTTTTTAGATACATCATCTTCTGTAAATCAATGTGAATCAAATTCGTATTCTTACAATACTTGTGAAAGAGATAATACATATGATACAAATATTAATAATAATTTCAATACTTCTAAGGTAAAAAAAATTCAGATTTCTATTAGTATAAAAAAATACAAATGTTTTTATAAATTTATTAAATTTAAGGAAAATGATTATACTACATCATTAGAACAACCAAATTTACAACAAAATGATTTTCCTTCTTTTAATAACTGTGAAGATGGTAATAATACAAAAGATTGCCTTTCTCCTGAATTACAAGAGTTAACTTCTCAAAATGGTATAGAAAATTGTGAATCTTTAACTTTAGAAAATTTTGATTCTAAAAATGTTAATTTACAAAATAATGAATATTTATTAGATGGAAATGAAAAAACATTAATAAATGAAGAAAATCTTGAATTAAATAAAATGAATTCTCAAGATAATGAAAATGATTGCTGCACATGTGACAATAAATTATCATGTTTTGCTTTTCTGAGTGATTGCTTTAGTTGTTAAAAAGTTTCATTAAATAGTATTAACAGAAAAAAGTATATAATATTAATAATAATAATAATAATATATATAAAAGTTAATAAAAGGTCAGTATAATTAAAATATTGTTGTCATTGCATTTATACTGCATACTCTTAATCATTTTTTTTTTTTTTTTTAATTGTAACAGGTGGCCCATTGAGGTTAGGCCACCTGCCATGCGGTGCGAGTTAGAGTTCGCGGCGCGACTATACGTGGCGTTATCGATCAAGCAATCAATAGCGCAGCGCGGGAAAAACGATACGCTAATAAAGTTGACTGCGCATAACGGGTACGCCTTATTCACTTTTTCCCTTTTCTAGTATCCCTTTCCCGATTACCGCCGCCTCCGCGGACATGTCAACTGAAGGTTGACACGCACTTGAACTAGCTGAGCCCGGTGGAGAGCATCACTAGCGGCGGGGCCATAAGGTAAGGCCCCTCACGTATAGAAAGTAAGATCCAAGGAGGATCCTACGTTGTAATAGATTCGGCACTGCACCCGAGTGCCATTGCACGACGGCTAACGTCCGTCGACACTCAAGGCCGCATCGAGGGATAGCTGCATCCGCAGCAGTGCGCATGTGTGAGAGAGAGTCCCGCATGTGCACCGACGAGAAACCCCGTTACATAATATAAATTAAATGTAAATTTTTTCAGATAAAATTTTGCATATTAATATTTTAAAAAGTTGAATTATCTGCTTCTACTAATAATAATACTTTCAATCTGAATGGCTTCAAACATAGACTGAGGTGTGTATACAATGATTTTTTTATATGTAATTTAGTATTTCATTATTTTAAATTACTGAGTTTTAAAATTAATTTATTAATAATGATAATTTAAATTAATTAATAGAATAACTATATTTTTCTTACAGATTAATGACATTCCTAAATAAGAGATTTTATCTTGCATCAGAAAACATTGTAATATATAGATTTTACGTAAAATTTTTGAGCAAAGTTTATAAACTATTTCTAGCTTAATTAATTGACGCTCAATTTGAAAAATGGGGTTCTCAATATTAAAGAGAAGCTCATGAAAATACATCTCAGCTTCAGACTCAAGAAGGGGCAAGTTGGATCGGTCCAACTTGCTAAGGAAGACCGAATGATCATAAACTATGATCTTAACTGGATTGGATTCATCTATACAGTCAATTGTATGTCTCGACAATTTGAGGATCTTAGTGCTCAGATCCATAAAAATGGCCGTATCTCAACCTTTAACAGCCACTGGAATATCCGTGTGGCAAGTGTTGTCTAGTAAGAGCCTCAGAGGTACTTCTTCACATTTCTTTAATATGATTCCTACCCCAGCCACTACCAAACTCCATCCTAGCTCTCCTGTTAGGGTTAAAGCAGCCAGAAGAAAATTCTTGCTTGCTAGTTGAATGACATTTTGTCTAATCATATATTTCAGTATACAGTGGTTCTTTAGTAGCTCCTCTTCTGTCTGCTCCAATCCTTGTTTTAGTAGTAATTGGACTTGTAAAAGGCCTGATTCTATGTAACTACTGAATTGTTCAGAGAATGAATTAATAATCAATGGTTAATCGATCTGTGTTGTGTTATTTATATATATGCTGGGATTATCTCTCTACTACTTTGAGGCCACATACTATTTTATTAGTTGTTGATATAAACTCAGTAGCAATGCTAGATATTTTCAAGTAAGAATTGACATTTGGGTACCTTATTACGACCCCCTCCCCCTGGTGAACAACGGCCCAGTTACAAGCAAGACATAAGGGTTTAACGACAGGATAACAAGCTCTCCTTTTGTATAAGAAGACCTTTCTGATAAGGACCAGGTCAATCTTTCATCATCTATTGATCGATCTGCTGATTGGTCCTTCACTGACAAGCTTTCCTTAACTTCAGCATCTAACAGTTTCAGTCTTTCTCTAACAACTTAACTCTGTCTCTTAGATATTTTACAAAATCCGTTCTCATCCATATCTGCTTCTATCATAATGGTCGTGACCCTACCAGGTTCGACATGTATGTCAACACGGTGCAAGTTAAACACTCTTTTTTCCCAAACTTAGTAGCACTCTTTTTTTAATATAAAATAGAAACTAGTTCATTATCGTCTGCCTTCATCTTCAACTGAGTTGAATTATTGTAATATGTACGAGGGGCGTTTAAAAAGTCCGTGCAAAAATAAAAACTGCTTATGTGTTTGGGGTTAACCTTTTTTATTTTTCGACATAGTCTCCCTTTAGGCTTATACATTTCGTCCAACGATGTTCTAGTTTATTGATCCCTTCCGAATAATAGGATTTGTCCAAGTCTGCAAAATATCCATTAGTGTCTGCAATCACCTCCTCGTTTGAATAAAATCTTTGTCCCGCCAGCCATTTCTTCAAATTGGGGAACAAATAGTAGTCCGAGGGAGCCAAGTTTGGAGAATAAGGGGGATATGAAACGAGTTGGAATCCTATTTCGATTAATTTTGCGACCACAACTGCTGAGGTGTGTGCTGGTGCGTTGTCGGGATGGAAAAGGACTTTCTTGTGGGCCAATCGCGAGCGTTTTTCTTGCAGCTCGGTTTTCAAACGGTCCAATAACGATGAATAATATGCACCTGTAATAGTTTTACCCTTTTCCAGGTCATCCATCACCATATCATGGATTTGATCAATGATTTCTGGAGTCGTAACCTCCATAGGCCGTCCAGAACGTTCACCGTCACTTGTGCCCATATAGTCAGTCCGAAAATTTTGAAACCACTTATAAACTGTTCTAATCGAAGGTGCAGAGTCACCATAATGTTTATCAAGCTTCTCTTTAGTCTCCTGAGGCGTTTTGCCTTTCATAAAGTAATGTTTAATCACCACACGAAATTCTTTTTCGTCCATTTCTTAAAAATCACTCGACTTCCTTGATTCACACGAATGCCAAACACAAAAAAATAGACCAATATGGCTGCAACTTAGTGTGTGTTCATTCAAGAGATGCTATTAACTAAACATGACCTCGATACGCGCCGGTGGTGCCATCTCTCGGACTTTGCACGGACTTTTCAAACGCCCCTCGTACAATACATAGTTTGTGTCTTCAACATCAATCAACAGCTCCTATGTATTCTGATCCAATCTTTTGGGAATTGGAGGATGGTTCCCTTCCAGTATTCTGTTATCTGATTGTGGCTAGACAAGGATGAGCGACCATCCCTATCATCAAGTAGGAATTGTTTTACTGGTTCTAGCTTGTCGCAATCGAACTCTACTAGGGTGTAAATTAGTCTGATTAAAGCAATTATAATGAAGAGATACATTTTTTTTTCTTTATATCTTAAGTTAATTTATTTTTTATTCTTGCCACCTACAATGACGGGCTTCATATGGGTTCTTGGCGATGGCATGGATGGGCTTTCTTTGGATGACCGAAGCTGTGAAATTGAGTGTGTTGTTGACCTCTCCCGAGGTTGTGATGATGGGGTCTTGATTAACTGAACTGGAATGGTTGATGTTTGCACACTATCCCTGATTGCTGTTAGTTCCTTAAGGGGTTATACGCACTTGCGAGGCTCAAAAAAGACGTTTTTTTGTGAATTTTTTATAGAATCAGTTTTTATTTATCAATTACAAGTGAGTATTCAAATAGAGCCAACTTTTAAGAATACAATAGCGCGTCGATCATGTACAAATATTGATGTACACCACTCCTGTAGATGATGTCCCGAACGACCTCCAAAAAAAGGCGCTTGGCGGTGATCTCCATTTCGGCGGTTTGGATTATCTGAAATCAAAAAATATGGTAGATTCTTTTAGAGGATAGATTAAGGGGGGAAATCACAGTAGCACACAAAAAAATAGGCATATTTTCGGGAATTAATTTTGGCTGAATAAAAGTATCAATCGAAAATCTGTAAAGTAGGTTTTATAGCAATACTAAAAAAGTACAAAATGTAATTTTTTCAATAAAAAATATTTAAAAATGGCGGCTGTGCAGCATATGCCCCAAGGCGCCTATTTTTGAAAGCGTGTCAATGGCCGAAGACGTAGACTCCTTAATTTTTGACCTGGAAGAAAAAACCAGAATTTTTTAGTTTTCATATAACAACAGCTAGCGAGCTACGTAGGATTTTTTTGATGTATTGATTTTTCACAAAATGGTGCATGTTTGAAAATAAAGTTAAATTTTTAACAAAAAAAAACGCCATCAAATCTTTGATAAAAAAAACTAAGCCATATAAAATAAAAAATCTTACGTAGCTCCGTGGAGAAAGATATTTCGAAGCTACTGTCAAAATTTCAAGTCGATCGGTAAAGATTTGCTCAAGTTATGTCTTCGGCGAGCTCAAAAAAAGTGGTTTCGAGAAAAACGCGTTTAAAGTTTTAAATACTGAGAAACCATATAAAAATTTCATATACCTCTAATCTGCAATGCCTGCACCGTACAGTTGACCTTCTAAATCTACCTCCAACTCTTCTTTTTCTTTCCGCATACTTTTCAAGTCGAATCGGGCCTGTTTTGCGCCATCACTAATAGATTTTTCCGCCTTCTTGATACGCTTTTCGTCGACCTCCACGCATAGGTTATAACTGTTCGGGCCGATTTTCATCCCCATGACTTCGATGATGTGTAAAACTGATATCAATCCGTCATTGAAAACGGATGTTGCGATGTTCGTACCGATGTCAATTATTTTTTTTCCAGAATTCAAGCCTTTTGGTACCATAGCCCAAACAGTAGCGTTGAAACTTTCATTGTTGTTTTGCGTATATCCCCCGATGCAGCGAGTAAGAAGATCATCCGTGACCAGTTTTTCGTAGACAGGTTTTATCGCTTCGAAAACTTCTTCACGCATTGGTGGTTTATGCGTATAGCCAGCCAGAATGTTTTCGCATTTTGCCCTTTGCCACAAACACCATGAATTTTCTCCAGTTGGGCAATGGTCGTGTTGCGGATTTTCGTCTGTTGACATTTTATGGAACAGTGTGCCCCATATCGCGCTCTTCATTTTTTCAATCATATGACAATTTCGACGAATGGCTAATCCAAAGTAAATTGAGAGTTCGTCGATCCGCTTACCTGTCAATTTGCCTTTACCTCCTAACCCTTTGGTGTTTTTCTTCAAATTGCGAAGATGGGTGCCTATAAGTTTCTGAACATGGTCGATGCATTCTTTTTTTGTTATCGTGATGTTTTCATACGGTTGAGCATCCGTGATACCTTTGAAGGTTTTGGAGTCGCCATCGCCGATGTAACTCACATACTTGACATCATGTAGATCTTCAGAGCGCTGAAACATTTCAATTGCTGCATCGACCTCCATTTTTCCCGCTGATCCGTCATGGTTTGCTTGGCATTCGGCGGCGTGATTTTCTGCCCACTCTTTGTATTCGTCGGTGTCATATTTCTTCTGCCAATACTCGCACGCTTTGCAATATTTACATTTAACTAAAACATCGACAAGTTTACCAGTGTACCAGCCAATCAGGGAAACTAAACCGTATAGAGATGAGAAGCCCCTTTTTCGCCACGATCCGTCACCCGATACCGTGATACCGTTTTTTTCTCCTTTCTCGTTACTGATTCTTTTTTCTTCATTCGCTGCATTGGACATGCTATTTTTGGAAACAACATCTGATGCAGCCAAAATATTTTCAATGATTGTGTCGTAAACCGATTGGAAGACCGGGCGAGGCAATTCCATGAACGCACAAAATTTTCTGATGCCTTGCAGTCCAATCCCCAGCAATCTCATGGCGAGAATAATTCTGCGATTAATTTCGTAAGCATTCTTAATAAATGGGCTGTTCGGTATTTCTTTTTTATCACAGTTATCGCAGGATATAACGATTTTAAAACCTAAGCCTCGTTTACTGCTTTCTGTAAAACGCACATCAGAGTGGCATTCTTTGCACACCACGACGTTAGAAATGGCGGCAAAAACTGTAACGAAGTTCACGAGATGATATCCAAACGTAGGATCCACTTCAATGTCATTACTATTTTTCTCTTGCAACTTCCTTACCGATGCGCTGACATTTAAATCTTTTAATCCTAGTCCCAGAATTCTCATCACAAATATAAATCGTCTGTTTATTTCGTAAGAATGCTTCACAAAAGGACTGCAGTTTATAACACGATTTTTACACTTATCACACTCTACAACAATTTTAAAACCAAGTCCACGGGGAGAAGCAGTTTCAAATTTTATTTTTCCGTCACAAGAGTTACATTTCACATAATCACTTATCGCAGCAAATACAGTAATGAAATTTAAAATTCTATATTCAATCGAAGGATCACGTGAAACTAAAATCTCTTTCTGCATTTTGAATTTTTTAGCGGATGCACTAAAATAACTCTTATCCGTCTCAGTAGTCTTTGGATTAAAAGCCTGTGTTCTCTTTTTAACTTTAGAAATTTGTATTTTTTCGGTACTTCTACGTAATCTTTAACATTTACGGGGCATTTTCATAACTTTTAAATAAAATTTACTCCAACATAAAACAAAAAATCACGAAAAACAAGTTTGAACTGAACGCACGACTTTACCACGTGGCAGAACTCTTTAGACTGACGAAATACTTTTATTTTAGGTTATAATAGCCACATGTGACCTTGAAGTAGTTAGTGGACTTATTATACTCGCCTTCTATGAAAAAACACAATAGAAAAAGGAACCTCAGGTAGCGCGTGCAGTGAGTGCAGCTGCTACTCCGGTTCTTACTCTACCTGCTTTCTAACACTTTGACCTGGCCTTACGAATTCAGGTATATCTCGGAAAATATTTATCGGATTGGCTTAAAATTTTCAGAGAATATACTTAAATATATGTACATTTCGAAAATGCAAAAAAAAACAAAAAAAAAAAAAATCGATTTTTTGAAAATTCTAACTGCGTATAACCCCTTAAAAGAGTTAATAGTGGCAGTCTTGAGAGATTGTACATGGTCCGTTATTAGGTTCCTGCTAATTGTTTAATGTCGATTAATATCCTGTTATAATAATTGGATGGGCTCTGTCAAACCTGCAGAGATATTTTTCAAGTTATTAGAAATATCCTGTAATATTTTGGAATGGACTTGTTTAGCATCATATTCCAGGGATATTACATGGGAAATGACAAGAGTGGACGGTCGGAAGATTCCTTTAAGGAGAATCTATCTGTTTTGTATTGGTACCTTAAGCGTGCAATAGCAAAGTTGTTGCTGGCAACCTGGATTAAATTAGCTACTTCCTGGTTACTCATATCCTCCGGTATGCATGCCATGAAGTGGGCTCCGGTGAGTTCGTCTGGTGGGTTTCTTAACAAGACCCATCTATCCACAAACCATTTGTCCATCGTTATTCGATAGTTCCTTGGTTTATGGTAGCGATCTCCTTTTAAATAGCCCATAATGCTGGGTAGAACAGAGTAGCATTTTCTCATAGGCGAACTTCCCGTTCTTCATTCTGGTCATCTTCTTCAGGGTTATCATTGGAATGAGTCTGCAAGGACGCAACCCCTATCAATTCTTTGGAAAAGACTTATGTGACCAAGTTCTCAATAGAGGTTTCCTTTCCTATTACTTTGTTATTTCCCTCTTTAGCGGTGAGACTTACTGGTTCTAATAGACTTGGGGTCCGAATCAACTCTTGGTCATACTCCAGAGTATCCCCTATAATCCCCAATCAAATGAATTCCAACTCTTCCTCCCGGCCAATTTCCTCCTCATCAATGGGAAGATGTTTTAATGGAGGACTTTTGCTAGAGATTACTGGCTAGTCATCAGTTTCTTGGCTTTTTACCTCCTGCAAATAGAAGAGATTGATCACAAGTAATGTCAAAATTACAAAGATTATTCAAAATGCTATCAAACTCACGTCTTGTTGTTACAGAAGAGCGGGATGTTCTCCTTGATCAAGCTCCCTTTTCTGACATTACACCGGCTGAGTTTTCTTTGTATCTTGGATTGAAGGATTTTTATTTTACAAGAGCCAATGTTTTATGATCAGGATTGAGCTGAATTCTATTATTTCTTGACAAAATAAACTAAGGACTGTTGAAGTAAGATCCAACTTCCTGCTGAATCTCTCAACTGACTGGAAAATTCTCATTGTTAGCTGGTTCTTTTTCTTTTACAATTCTTCATTGCTGACAAATTCAACATTTCTTGCTCCTCTTGATTTTCCCTTACACCTGTCTTAGAATTTCAAACTTTCAATCATCAATGTCAAGTTGCGAAGCAACTGAGTATTGAGATCTCATCTAATTAATTAAAATTGCTCTGGAGGGGGGAGGTTAAGAGGAGTCTCTTAGAGTCAATTGTAAAGAGATTTGATGTAATCTATCCATGGTATCAAGAGACATGTTGCTTGAAGAAGGGGAGGGCCTTTTCTACCTGTCTTCCATCTTTGGTCTGAGATAATGAGTCTAGTTTTCTTTATATAAGATAAGATTCGAAAAAAGTTGATATTGTGCATATATATGTATATATTTAAAACTGAATATTTTTATAAAAATTTATCATTTAAGTTTAAGCAAGTTTGTTAAAAATTTTATACAATTTGTAATACCAAAGATGATTAAAAATTGTTGAATGTTAGAACTGCTTTATCAAAATAAATATGTTTAAATTTGCTAATTATTAATTATAATAATTAATACCTAATATTATTAAACTAGTATAGTTGTATAAATTTATTATATGCTAAAATTAATATTATTAATAAGCAATATTGATTCTTTTAATATTGATGTATATAACATATTAATATTACATTAATACAAAAAATAAATTTTTTTTATTAAATTCAAGTTTATAATTTTACAAAAAATTATTGGAAAGTAAAAGGAAGAAAGGCTGCACAATTTTACAGAAAGCTTCCACCATAAATTAATACATTTGGATATGTATAAAACTTACAAAAAGTTTTAATTTGCAGAAATTTTCAGATTTGTAAACATACAAAATAATTTTTTACAATTCATCCATTGTTTCTAAAATAATTTGCAATATTTTATAAAAAAAATTATAAAACTCTGCAACCATCAGCATATTTTGTAATAAAAGTCTGATGAAATCTACAAAGCACTGTAAATTTGATAAATTTACAAAACTCTAAAAAGTTTTTGAAAACTTAACAAAAATCTAAATAAATTTGCGAGTCTGTAAAATTAAGGATAAGCTTGAAAGATTCTTAAAAAATTTTTTAAAGTTTAAAGATAATTTTTAAGTATCCAAAACATTTTAAATATTTTTATGTAAATCTAGAAAACCTGCAAAACCTTGAATGAGTAATATATGTTTGTTCCAATTCTCTACTACATTTAATAGAATTTTTAAAGATATCAATTTATGGACAAATTTTAAGAATGACAAAATTATTTACCATTTCACCAGAAATAGTAAATAATAACCATGACTCGAAAGTTGTAATTAATTATTTATTTTTAACCAATGCAATCATTAATTCTAAAAGAATTTATATTATTACATAACAGAAGAATATGTAGTAAGTTTAAATATTAAATATGATCATTTTTAACAAACACAATTAATAAAACATACCATTAGAGTGCACTTTATCATTGTAATATCTTTTACGAATTAAAAAAATTAACACAAGTATATATAATTTATTATATATTAAATTTTTAATATTTTTTTTTAATGAAAGAAATATAAAGTCGTTTTATCTAAATATAAAAATTTTATTACAACTAACTTGCATTTTGAAATAGATCTGTTATTTATTGAGTTTTTTAAAATTCTAAATATTATTTTTATTTACAAAATAATTTTTCCAAAAAATTAGTTCAATATTAGAAATTCAGCTTTGATTCCTAATTGATCTTTAATTCATTGAAAGTATTTTATTTTTTTACAATAGAGTGAAGTTCTTCACTAATCGAAAAACAGCCGGCTGCCGCTGAATGCTGATAGGTAGCATAGTGGGAGCCATATCATCTCGCACAACAAACCTTCACACACACATATATATATATAAGCATAGTAAAATTCAGCAAGAAAAGAGGGAAGGGGAATTGCAGAAGAGAAAGAGAGAGAGAGAGAGAGAGAGAGAGAGAGAGAAAGAGAGAAAAAGGGAGTTGACTCGCACAACGCGACTATACGCTCGCGAGGAAAGATTTTGCTTTTCCGTCGTTAGCTTCTATTATTGTCGCGCGGCTAAGTAGTAACGTGCGCTTGTTAAAAACTCGGATGAAAAACAACACAAACGAAAGCGTGACGTTATCTAGGAACACTGTCCTTTCTTGTTTTATACGGCTGTTGTCAACATTACTGTCGTCTTAGCTGTCGTAATCGTTTCTTACGTTAATTTAGAGTGTAAGCGCGCGCAAGCCAACGATAAACATCCGCGAAAAGTGTGTACAAAATCATGACGCTGCCGTTGTCTACGTCGTCGTCGTCGTCAGCAGTAGCAGCAGTAGCTACGCGAAATAATAATCGCAGACTGGAAGTGTGAAGGCAAAAGCCAACGACGCGTGCGACGACGTTTTCTTTTTCTTTTCTTCATCGGTGCAACGCATATCGTGTGTGTGTATATATATGTATGTATATATATATATACATTGCACATCGACTATCGTGATTTCTTTTTTTTCAACGAAGAAGAAACAGCAACAAACCTGGCTCGTGTCTTGAGAAATGGAAGCCGATTATCAACCTACTCTCAGTCCCGCGAAAGTTTTGACAGGTGAGAAAGAGAGAAAAAGAAAGAAAGAATACAAAAAAAAATGATAGCGCAAGGACCTTTGCGTTTCGTTACATGTTGTGTAGTTGTACATAACTCCCACTAGTGTATTAAAACATTTAGGTAGGAAAGAAAGAAATATTTCTTAACAAAGTGAGGGTATTTAGCAATCGCGGTGATAGACCTTATGTTTTCTCATACATTGATACTTATTAGTGTTTTCTTATTTCCTCTTTCATTGTCATCATGCAATCATTAATTTTAAGAAACATTAAAAATTGAGTAAACATTTTATAAGCGATGCAAGTGATTTTTTTTCATATTATATTAAATATAATATTGTACTTTTCAACGTTTTATCCAGAAATTTAAACAATATTTTAAATTTATGATAAGATATTTATTGTGATAATATTTTTGTTTTTTGAAGATTATGCATTGAATGAACGAATCTTAGTTCATGGATATTTTTAGTAATAGAGGATAATTGTTTGAAAGAATTGTAGTTGCAGAAAATTAAAGAATCATAATTACTGCATGAATACTAAACAAGCAATAGTAGTTTTATAAAATTATATTAAAAATATATATTAATATATAAAAAAGTAATAAAACAATATAAAATTTACTTAGATTCTACTGCTTTTAAAACTAATTTGTAGTAAAAACATGCATAAAGAAAAGTAAAATAATGTATACTAAGTAAGTTAAAATTACTTCATTACAATTATATTTATTATCGTATATGTTTTTTTAAATTATATATAAATATAAAATCTAAATATTCATTTGCACGTGTCAGATTAATTTATCAGTATTGAGTTCTTGAGATAATAAAAATATTAACAGAAAAACTGTAATGTAACTTTTTGAAGATAAAATTATAACGTAATTTAGCAAACATAAAAAATTTTAAAGACACATGCACTAAAAGAAAATTATGCATGCTAAGTAAACAACTCAAAAATATTAAGTTTTGTTCTTGAATATGAAAATAAACATTCCATATTGTATAATATTATAGTATAATATTATATTATATTTATGTATGGCTAAGCATTTCAATATTTTTATTCATTTTTATATATAAAATTGATACTAAATATTTAAAAGATTCGATTATTCAATGAATATTAAATAGTACATTTTTATTTTAAAATTAAAAATTTTTGATTATTTATGATAGATTGGATTAATCCAAAAAAAGATATTTACTTAGTAATGAAGATTTCAAAAACTATGCAGCTTTTCTGTATCACAGATAATGTCAATACCTTTGCATTCTATAGATACACAATGATATAAAATTCTATATAAAAACTTTTTTATAGGCAGGTACTAAAATAACTAATGATAAAATTATTTAGAAATAATTGAAAAAGAACTATTCTAAAAATGCTTCACTATTAAATTTTTTTTTTTTTTTTTATTTTTACTTTATAAACATGTAAATGTCATAAAAATTAAATATTAATGCCTGCATCGATTATTTCTTTTGTTATAAACAAAAACCTTATTTTCTAAATCTTTATAAAATTTTAAATTACTCATTCAAATCCGACAAATATACAACTATAACTCTAAGCGCATATATTTTCGCTTTAATGTAAAATCAATTGTAATCGTTCGGCCCTTGCTTATGTAGCGCGAGCAGCGCGATAAAAAAAAATAAGTACCAGTATATAATACAATAACTATACCTATACTTCATAAATAGCACGTTACCTAGAATAAGTGCAAGACCCGATTACAGGGACATGAACCAGTTCGTATGTCAACTTATATTTTCTTTGTTAAAAAGAATAGAATAAAAGGGAGAATAAACGAATGCCGAAAATTAATTGACACGTCGCCGTAATTCAGTTGCGCGATGTTTTATATTTCAATTGAAAATATTAAATTCTAGTTTATATTAATCTATTTGAGACTGATAACAGTGTGCATATGTAATGCATTTCATAGCCAATTAAATACCGTGTATGCAATAATCATAAATGGAAAAAACAATTTTCGCTCCTGGCTATCGTCTTCAAAATTGTTTTTTATCTCGAGTGGATTAAATCGCTTAGATTAATACACTTCAAAACTCAATTCTATTTTAAGCTTAAGCGATTTATTATTTAATATATTGCAGGTATTTAGTTTTTTATTAATAAAAAAATAAAATATAAGTAAAATGTGAATTAATTATTATTTGAAGATTGAAAAAAATTATTAAAATGAAATTTTTACAAAGAGAAATCCATTTTAATATAAATTTAAGTTAATAATAAAAAATTTTCAATAAAAAATAAAAAAAAATTTATTTTCTTTCTATAATTAACAAATGAATGATATAATACAAGTGTAAATTTAAAAATAAAATGCGCTAATACCATCATTTAAAGGGTAGATATTTAATTAACGAATAAATCTAGCGCTAGAGAAATACTGAAAACTATATATTTTTATTTAAATTTTATTAGATAATGTTTATTTGTGAATGTTTTTTATGAATATTTAATTTTTTTTTTAAGCATAATAACGACTCTTTATATTTTAACTTTATTTTGATTGATTTTGTAGCCGTGTTATAATTATCATGCATATTTTTATAAAAGACACGCCAAGGAGATTCAGTTTCAAAATAAAAACGAATTAAATTAAGAATTTTTTTTTCGTTTTAATAATAATGATTAAATAATTTAAAAATTCACATATTTCTTAATTATGTAAATTTTATTCCTTAGAGTAAAATTTGAATGGAAATGTAAAACCGCACTATTGAATTGTGATATATGAATATAAAGAATATTTTTCCAATGTAAATAAAAATCAAACAAAAGTTTGAAAATTTTCTATTGAATAGAAAAATATATAAATGTTATAAACGTTTTACTTTTTTAAAAATCATTTACTAATACATTGTCTATAACTATTTGAGTTAATAAAAAAGGTTATATTTTCCTCTTTTACGTCTTACGCAAAGTTCAAATTCACACAGCGCGAAAACAATTTCATTGCTGTTACATAAGTAAATTAATGACTTAACGTTAATACCAAAAGTCGATTTAGTATACAGATTTAGATTTCTAAATAATTATGAAATTCGAGCTTGACTCATACTTTCGTTCACAAAAAAAAAAAAAAAACAAAAAAAAAAATCGAATAAAGATTAAAAAAAATTATGCAATAATAACATAATAAAAAGAAAATTTCCATATTACTATTATTATTATTCAACGTTTCGAAAAACCATAGCTCTGTAACGACGACAACAAAGAAACGCTTTTCTTCCGAGTTTACCAACGATAAAGTAAAGAAAATTCTCCCACGAAGTAAGATCTCTCGCCTCTCGCAATTTTTCATTTCCCTCGTCTTAGAGATCATTACCCAATACGAACAACGTATACATACATAAATATGCACGCACGCGCGCGCGCGTACACACACACACACACACAACGTACGTCAAAGAATCTGTTAGCACCGCCTACGTGCATAACCATAAGTCTACCTATACACATAAACACATCTATAACCAAAGCGCGCTCGCGAGGAAGGAACCGGTGAACGTGCCGATCGCCACGACCGGAAGGCCTCACCTTGCGGCCTACCTCCTGTACGATTATATATATATATATGTATATACATATGTACACATGTGCGCGTAATTTCCCCTCCCTCGCATTCACTTGCGATCGTATGTGCAAAGTGCGATATCCTCGTTGAAAATGCAAAACGCGATCCTCTTACGTTTTTCCGCCGCGCTCGTTTTGCTCTTCGATTCATATATACTACTTTCTTTATACCGTCTCGACTTTTTCTCTTTCAACTCTCTCATTGCGTCGGTGCGCGCACTTATTGGCTTAACTCGTTTTTTTTTTTTTTTTTTTATAATCTTTTGAGTACGTTTTTTTCTTTATTTTTCGTTGATGTTGTTTTGGTGAAGGACAAAGGATGTAAAGGTAACGATTGTTTTCATCGTAGCACGCGTGTGTTTTATCTTATCGAAGAAGTTGGTGAAAATAAGATACGGTATGGTATTTATAATTGCAGAAATTTAGATAAATACGTATAGTAAATAATCCAATTGTCGTATTGTTTTTATATTTTATTTCGTTTTTTAAAAACTTTCGCCGTTTTTTTACAGTCGAATTTCTTTCCTTACACAAAGTGACGTTTCTTTCCGATTCGATTTTTTGCCAATAACTCAGCCGTTGCCAATATCCAATTTTTTCCTAACTTGATTCAGCAAAAGTCTCTCGATTATCACGGTGTACAGTCATAATCTTAAAAACTCATAAGTACGACGACGTGAAATAATTGATAGCCGCCGTTGAATCAGTAATTTCATCTTGGCGATGACTCAATTATAGGAAATTCAAGTGTCCGAAACGAAAATAAACATTCGCGTGGTTTAAAAAACTAGTCTTTCTACATTCATTGGAAGTAAGATTTGTTTATCCTTTCGTAAATTAATTTAATCAAAACATATGATTGTACACGGAAATCCGATATCCAAACGACGTTGCAATTTTTAAAAGAGCACTGCAGCGATACATAAATTATCTAATCATTTAAATTATAAAGGTTAAAATTTTTCGATCTTTGCGAGAAAAAAAAGAAGGAGAAAGCTTTACGCGAATAAAAATCACATTTAATAATTTCAATGTCGACGTATACGTGTCTCCGGTCACCGATGACGAGTTCAACCGCGGCTGGCGCGCGGCCTATACTGTTATGGTATCTATACGTGTGCACGATGACGTTGATTTCGATGCTCGATTGCGTCAAGACGACGATCCATGGGTGACTAGCACCTGGCATATTATCAATTGCCCTCGACGACTATACGTCTGTGGCATTGATGTTTAAAATTCATTTGTCAACGGTGGAATTTCAAGGCGCGCTAACTCATCTATTTTTCTTTATCGTTTAAACGAAAAAAAAAAAAAAAAAAAGCAAACAACAATCGGAGTTTAAAAGTCGACGGAGTTAATCGTCAAGGACTAAACGTATATACGTTGACTTTATATAAAAAGAAAAAGGTATCGGTAACGGAAATTCAAGCCTGTGCGTTATCAGTCAGCCGATTCAAGCAAATACGGGTTAGTCGTGCAATGAATCACGCACGTGTGTCCATTATTTAAGAGCGTTTCAAAACGTTGGCAATTCGAAAGGAATTGTTTGTAAAACGGTTAGAGATCCGCCGACGTTTTGGAAATAGGAAATAATACATTTAGTTAGATATATATATATATATATGTATAGCTATCGAATTGAAATAAAAATAGTCATACATAATCCAAGCTGTAAACAAAAATAATTGCCTGTAACTCCGGGATTATCCAATTACTTGCATTATCGATTTTCGATTTATACCGGTGTTTCGGTCTTGTGACGACGAATAAAATGTCGGTACAGATATTTTTTTTTTTTTTTTTATTTTATCAACGATATATGTAATAATAAATCAAAGGATTTTATTTTTTAAAATTAATGCGAGTTTTTTTTAGATTTTTTTTTTATCATAAAAAACAAGGGAAATAAAAAAAAAAAATAAAAAAAAAAATAAAAAAACGCCATAGCTTCGTTAAAATTTAATAATACAAATGCATTCGATGTATTTAAAAGATTAACGTTAATTAAGAACAAGATACCGTATGGATAAAGAGCTTTCAATTAATTTTCAAGCTCTCGTTGATACTAAAGAGAAATATCTCATTATAGCTTTGAAAGATGATCGTTAAATGTACAAATATACTTAACGAAAATAAACTATTTTTTGAAAAAAGAGTTCGTTTTAGAATTTTTTCAAGTGACGCGGTTTTTTTTTTTTTTTTTTTTCTCCTAATTTAAAGCGAATTCGATTTTGAAAAATTTATAGTTTTCTTTCCCGCCTACATCAAGGTCGATCCTATTTTCGTTATCTCAATAAAGGGAAAAAGAAAAATCTCGTCGCAGCAACCTGCGATAATTTTATAAAATGATCGATTTTAAATGTAAAAGTAAAATTTAATCGAATATCTACTCAATTATTCATTAATATCGTTTTCTGCAAAGAAAAAAAATATATATATATATTTAAATTATTTCAAGGAAAGTTTAATCTAAAAAATCTTTCTTATTGTACAGTAAACTCATCGTAGTAATCTCTCCATACGTGTATTTATATTTTTACAATTAACGCTACACATTAGCACGATTATATAACAACGGCTAGAGTAAAATTTAATTTATAAATAACGACAGATATGTACACTTGCAGCACGCGATAATGAATTTTCTATAACATATCTCTTAACGATCTCGTTATCTCAAACGCATTCATTCTCTCGCGTTAAAAGAATCGAGGTGAAAGAAAGTACGTATTTTTGCATGAATAGTTAGGCTTAGAATTAAAAAAAAAAAAAAAAAAATGCTTGAAAATGATCTCGTTTTAAAAACTTTCACGCGAATTTATATTAAGATTACACGCGTATAATTGTGCGCAGCTCAGTTTTAACATAGATTTATAACTCTCACTTTTTTATTTGAGGTTTGAGAAATGCCGATTTTAAGCCGTAAAATTCTTGATGATTTTAATTAAAAATTTACTGCGCTTTTATATATATATATATACATATTTATCTCGTAAAAAAGTTAAGGAAACGATAATTTTATAATATAAAAGTCATGATAATAATAAATCAGCTGTAAAATTTACGTTTTTTTATTATTTCTTTAATTGATAATCGTTACAAATACAATCTTTAAAAGGTCTTTAGTAAATGACGAAGAGAAAAAAAAACATTGAAACTCGATCGTGGTAATATTGTTACCAAACCGCAATAGCAAATTGAAATCGTTAAATCTTGTGCAGTAATTTTTCTTAAATAATTCACTTGTAATTTCATTTGAATTTTTCCAGCTGTTAATAATGAAACCGAGGATCCATACCCAAGCTTATCAGATTTTCACGATTACGAGCCAAACTTGGAATTCGACGACACGGAGCTGCAAGCAACGTCAACGGCGTGTATGTATTTTATTAGCCTTTTATCTAACTCGCAATACACATACCCGTGTCTAACACCATTTATCAAAAACTATAATTACACGCATACACGTGCATACGTAAGAAAAAAAAAAAAAAAAAAAAAAAAAAAAAAAAAAAAAAAGTAAACTTTAACGGCTGATCCATTAATCACACGTGTAAATTATAATTACAGCGGTAGAGTTACTCGAAGAAAAATTAGACCTTGCGGTCGGTGCTATTGGATCCGGAATTGACTATTTGGAAAGTCCGGTGAGCGATGGGACCATAGAGGAAAACTTCGAGGAAGCGCTGATCGATGCGCCTTTTATCGAGACCCGTAAGTATTTCATTCTTTATGGCGTGTGTAAGCGATTTGTTAAATAATTAAATCATCATTTTTTTCTTTTTTTTTTTTTTTTTTTTCTCCTTTGCTTAAATTTTTTTAACCAATATATTAACACCGCTGCTTTCACTTTCGAATTCGCGAGCTGCACGCGAGTGTTTCCTAGTTGCGTTTTTTTTTTTTTTTTTTTTTTTTTTTCTCTTACTGCGCGCATTTAATTTATAAATGGAGTTACAACGATTATTTCAATGCCTTTATGGAATTTAACATTCTATTACGGATATTTTTCCGTCGTGGATACACAATGATTTATTTATTCTCTGCTTTCATCTACTAATCATACTTTTAAATTTAAGTGGTTTAATTTACTTTTTGCTTTAAAATTATGTATAATATCAATTTGTTCATCGTTTGTATATTTATTATTTTATTTCCGCTAAAAATAATTATGTTTTACTCATCAAATATCGTAATTAACTTTTCAATAATTTATTGTTATTATTTATTTGATATTATACAAAAATATGAAATAATCATATCTATCGTAGTTTTTAAAATTGATAAGACTTATTTAATATTGTAATACAAAGTAAATAATACAATCGCACCAAAAAAATTATTTTATTTTTTAATTTAATATTAAAATATGAGTAAAATTAAATTTCAATGCAAAGTTCAATTAAAATATCGAAACAGGGCTTTATTTTAATTGCAAAGCAACTATTCCTTTTATTCGATAAAAAAAATTTTTCAGATAAATAATGCATACTATTGACTTAATTTTAAAATATACGTTTTATATAAACACATAATTCAAGAAGTAAATTTATATTAAAAATGCACAGTAAGAAATACTTATTATTATTCGAGGGACTTGAGAAACCATAATGTTAAAAATCAAGTAAATAGTATGTAAATGTAAAAAAAAAAAAAAAAAATCATTAAAACGCGGAGAGCATTAAGAGCACACGTTGCTGCAAATTGCAAGCTTAAACACAATAACAATGTTTAAACGAAACAGCAGACGATCTCGCGGCACTGGACACCGAACTAGCGGACGAGGAGGACTACAACGACATAGCACGTCTCGGTATCGTCGAGGTAGTGGGTGACGATAGCGCTGGCCGTAAGATCATCGTCGTCTCGGCGTGCAAGCTACCTCCCGTAGGAAAGGAGGCGTTCAATCACGCTAAACTTTTACGTTACCTCACCTACACCCTCGACACCTTCGTCGAGCAGGACTACAGCCTCGTTTACTTTCATCATGGGCTCACCTCGAAGAATAAACCCCCGCTCTCGTGGCTCTGGCAAGCTTACAAGGCCTTCGACAGGAAGTACAAGAAGAACCTGAAGGCGCTTTACCTCGTACATCCGACGAATTTTATACGGATAGTCTGGCAGATATTTAAGCCGGCCATCAGGTGAGTTGTCATTATCGCGTTATATTACTTTTGGAAGGCTATTGATTTTTGGAAATGGAAGCTCGAGTGGAAAGCGTATCGTCGCGTGGGAAATTATCTTTCTTTCAGGGATTTGGATTACGACGTTAACTGGGGTTTTTTTTTTCCAACGATTAAGATTGAATGTAAAGGTTTTTCACATCGGTAAATAATTTCCGTTAACTTTACGTTTTCTAATTTTTATTTAACTTTTTACCAGTGGGTATTAAAAGTTGCAGCAATATAAATTTTTAATATTTATCAGAAGAAAAATAACGGAAATGACACTATGATATGAATAAAGATTAAAACTTTGTGCAAATTGTCCTTTTATCAAGAGTCGCATTTTATACGAAATGTATTTTAATTCAGCGCATCAAGACTCCTAAATATTTATACGCCACAGTGCATACGAAGTTTTATTTTATATATATATATATATATATATATATATATATTTGCAAAATAAAATAAAAAATTTAATTTCGTCACTTCGATTATTCTCTTTAAATTTATTTTTTAAAATAAAAATGAATGATGTAAAAATATACGATTCATCTGATTAGTCGAATTTATATTCTTGATAAAATATTTTAATAATTTTTCAAAACGATCACAGAAGAGAAGTAAAGTTTTAAAAAAATATGCGTTTACTAATTTATCATCATTATATTGGAAAATAAAATATAAAAAAAAGTGCTTAAATGTATTTTTATTGGAATACATATTTATTATATTCTTTTTTTTTTTTTTTAATCAACGCGATAATTTAATATTTAGTAAGCTAATTTTTTAGGCTTTTGTATTAAGCTTATAATAACTTTTCAGGTTAAATTTTTTTAATCTTTAAAATACTAAAGTTTTGAAAAATATCTACTTCAAAGTCGGATGTTAATATTGATTAATTTGTAAAAATAAACTTTGATATTCTCGTTTGTAAACAAATTTGACATGAAAACATTGCAATTTGATTTTTTTTACATGAATATAAAAAAAAAATGTAAAATAAACGTTTTTTAATATTTATGTAAATTTAATTGTTTTATGTTAAAATATATATTATTTAATAAGTAAGGAATGGGCGTTTTTTATGTAATATTTGTCTGCGGCCTTGCAAAGTTTCTTAAGAATTTTTTAGAATTGCGTTTTGCCATTTAAATTAACCAGACGAACAAGTTTTTTTTTTTTTTAAAGTTGTTATACAGAGGATAATAAAGTAAATGAATTTAAATGAATCTGATGAATTTCGGAACGTTTCGAAATTTTATTTTGAATAAAATCTTTAAATAAAACTAAAGGCTCTTTTCTAAAATATAAAAGCTTTATTTTATATGTTGAATTTTTTCTTGTAAAGTTTATAAATAAAATAAAAATTTTATTTCCAGCGCTAAGTTTGGTCGGAAAATGATGTATGTCAATTATTTAGAAGAATTGGCTCAGTATATTAACCTTAACCAATTGATAATTCCGCAACAAGTAATAGAGTGAGTACAAACAAGAACCATATTCTTTATCGGTAAATTTCAAATAAAAGAAAAATATGCATTATATTTTTGAAAGTATTTATTATGTTTTTAATCTACCAAAAAATACTATGTTTACATTTATTTTTAATATACTTTATAATTGTAGGGCAAACCCATTAATTTATAGATTACAATTATTGTTATAAAAATTATTCGAACTCGCGTATTTTACTGGAATTTTATTTGCTTTTTTTAAAGTAAATTTTAATTTTTCTACATGCAATATATATGTTGTCACAATGTGCAAGCTATCATCGTATTTATTTCAATGAATCTCTTTCAGTCATGACGAGCAACTAATGTTGAAAAACAAGAAAAATCTGCCAACGAGTCCACCGCCGAGTTCAATAGCGACTCCAGTTGGAACGACACAATTTGGAGCGAGTCTTCAATTCATCAAAGAAAATAACAGAGGAGATCCTATACCACCTATAGTTCGACAATGCGTAGAGTTTCTTGATACACCCGACGGTATGCCTTGTAATTTGTAAAATGAACTATACGGCAACATACTATTGAATATTACTTTTACAACTATTTTCTAAAATTTTATATTTTATATATTTTTATTTATCAATAATCAAGCAAATACTAAAAAAAAATCAAATTTTAAATAATTATTAAATATTTAATAAATAAAAAATGAATTATTAATCAAATTAATGATAATAATATAAAAGATATAAAAAAAAAAAAAAAAAATTGATGGATAGATTTAAACTACGTTTTAAATATTACTTTGGAATATATTTTAATAGTTCATATCGTATAAAACTTGTATATTGACACCTTACTAATTGATAAATTACAGCATTGGAAACTGAAGGTATATTTAGAAGATCCGCTAATGTTGCGGTCGTTAAAGAGCTTCAAAATAAGTGTAATCAAGGGTTACCTGTTGATTTTCAAGGCGACGCACATATAGCCGCGGTTCTCCTGAAAACTTTTCTTCGTGAACTAGAAGAACCGTTAATGACATACGAGTTATACGATGAAATTACACAATTACAAAGTAAGACATCTCATATTGTCGAATCATTGTATAAAATGTGAATTCTTAAATAATTTTTTACTATTTATAGCTTTGTCAAAAGATGAACGTTCAAGGAGAGTTAAGATCTTAATTCTTGAAAAACTTCATGAAGATAATTATCATCTTTTAAAGTATATCGTACAATTCTTATCTAGGGTAAGAATTTTTATCATAAATATTCTATTATTATATTTCTTCTTTTAGATAATGCTGTATTTTTAAAAAGTTGTTTTCATAATTTTTTTAGCGCTTTAATCACTGATAAAAATTAATTATTTTTATTAAAAGTATTCAAAAGCTGATACACTTAATAAATAATTATGTTATTGTTGGAAAGGTAATAAAATAATGTAATAATTATGATTAATATTTATACAGGTAATGGACAGATGTGATTTAAATAAGATGACGTCCAGTAATCTTGCAGTAGTTTTCGGTCCAAATCTTGTGAGAGCACCACCCTCACGGGGTATGTCCTTATCAGCAATCGGCCCAATTAACCAATTCATCGACTATGTGTTCACTGACCAAGATAACATATTTATAATTTAAAACTAAATGTATCGTTTCCAAGTAAGGGCCTAACTGTGCTCCTTTCAGCCTTTTTTACAAATTTTATAGTGACTTCTTAGTGATCTTTCAAAATATTTTGAATGATTCCAATTTTTAGAATATAGATAAAACTTTAATAATTAAAAATATTTGCAGGTTTTGATTACTTATAAAATTAAAAAAGTGTTTCATATGCTAGGAATAACATATCCTTCTAAAAATAAATTCTGAATTTTTAGAAATTCAGAATTCATAAAAATTGATCTTTACATAATAAAATATACATATAATATTAATTAATTAATTTAAATTTAATTCAGATTTATGAGTAAAATTATTTTGAAAAGACGTAAATTTAAAAAAAAATTGAATAGTTTTAATATTATAATACTCATTAGTGTAACTTGTTTTACTACAATTTTAAAAAAATATAGATTTATTGATTTTTATTTGTAAAGATCAATTTTCCTAACTGAAGGTTCCAATGAAATAACAAGTTGAACTGATTTTTCGTACTTACAACATATCACATTTTTTATGTTATAATTAATCGAAATCTGTAGAAATTATAATATTCAAATACAAATAACGAAAAATCAACAAAAAGTCACTAAAAAATAGAGAGAATCCTTCGTTGTAATTTACAACAATAATTACGGCTCGATGGATGGATAACGGAGAGATTGTTGGTACAATTGTTATATTTATAAATGTCCTATACCAGTGATTACTAATGAAAAAACTCTATTAGATGTTTATATTTTGTAATAACATTTGTTAATTTTTAAATTTTTTCCATTTAATGTTTAAAATATCTTCTTAAAACTTATTTTAACACGATATTTTTATCTACTTGCCGTAAAACAAAAAACTAATATATGCGCAGGAATAAAATGGAATAATTTTGAAAATAACGTAAATATGCACAATGTAGGTCGCTACGATTGTCATAAGATTTAGAAGTTTATCGAGTTGTGAATCAGGTTGAGGCTAAAAACATCGATACGTCTTGGAGGTTTGTATATTAATATGAAAATTGACGACCGCATACCAAAGATAAACGAAAATGTCACACGAATGAATGTATGAAGTAGTATTACTCAAATGGTGTAATTAATTTTTCATAGGTATTACATGTAATACAGGATGATTCCTCCAAGATTTTATTTCCGCAGCAGTAAGATACAAACTTTTTCAAATATTTTTTATGAATAGTTTCTACTTTTTTCGTCTTTAACAATTTTTTTTTTTTTTTTTTTTAAATTATCACATCGTCAACATTCCATGTCATTTTTATTAAGCAAAATAATCCGACTTATCTAACCCTTTGATAAATTATAGGTATTATAATTACAAATAAAAATATTTATTAACTTTAATCTTAAGGTACATATTTGTATTTCTATGGATTATTTTCAAATTGTAAAATCAAATTGCAGCACGACACTTAATTTTAGAAAATTAATTAATTAATTTAAAATTAATTTTAGACTAATTATAAATTTTTTAATGTTATTCAATTGCATAATGCGGTCGCACGTGGACAAAATGTAGTACCAAACATCGTTAAATAAAAATTTAACGTCGCGATAATTAAAATATTATTTTGAAAAATTATTTAATTAAGCTTCATTAAGCTTGTAAAGCTATACAATTTAAACATGTGATTATAAATAAATATTAATAACATCATCGTTTGCTGAAAAATTTTCTTAAAATTAACAATATTTGAATCAAAGGGTTAATACAGTCTATAGTCTAGAACTATGTTCAAATGCAAACTATCTTAACCAAGTCATTAATTTGATTTAATAATTTAATTGTCGAAACATCCTGTAATATAAATAACTTGTACATAATTCAATGGTGTATAAAATTATAGTTTTAAGATGCCTAGAACTGATTTTTAATTAAATGAAGAAAAATATAAGAGAAAATAATTTAATATAAAAATAGATAATTACAAAGATGATCGTGAATCATGTCGAAATAAGTCTATATAAATACAGGAAATGATAATCGAAGTTATATGAATTTTTTCAAAATATTCTATAAATATATAAATTTTAATAATTGTAGGTTTAAATTATTGTAGAAGATTTTTACTTACTTGGCCGGAACAATTCTCACGTTTTCTTAATCCGAGTACACATGAATGTTTGTTAACACCAAACACTGAAAATAACATTTAAATTTAGTCACATAATTTTTATGCGCACCTAAAAGAATGCGAATGAATAATTGCAACAGTGCGATGCCTCCAAATCACTAGCCATTCCATTTGGTGGTTTAAAGAAATATTTGTATAAGAAAAAAATAGAAAGATATCAGGGATTGTCTTGCAGTACATAAAATGTGCATAATCAAGGGAAACTTCGAAGTTAAACCTACCTTATTTAGCCTGTACAAAAGAAATCTATTACAACAGGCCAACAAAATAGTTACTACAAAATTTATTTTTTTAAATAAAAATTCTATAATTTATTATACAAAATATTAAATTTATATACCATATTTATAATATTATCTAGAAAGCAAATTGAACTTTTTTAAAAATAAATAAAAATTTAAAGATGTATTAAATTATGAAGTAATTTATACAATAATTTGATTTTTTTTTTTTTTTTTTTTTTTTTTTTTTAATAATCAATTAGCTGCAACGATATCTTGACTAGTTATTTAAAAATTAAGTAATTTTTTTTGTACAGGTAGTCAAATCTGCGTCAACAGAGTGAAAAATGTGTCCGTAGCGTAGATTGATACATGCACGACCCATGTATATGCCTGTGATAGTTGCACACTGTATCATCTCGAATATCTGCCAAATTGGCAATTAAATGAATATAATAGCAATTAATGTGTTGTTTATTATTTCAGGCAATAAAAAAAAAAAAAAAATAACGTACTTCAACAATATTGTTTATTGTTTTATACAATAATAAGCCATGTGACAACAAAATATGCAGGGTAATATATTAGTTATAGTAACATATAATTCGAAATAAATTTCAATGATATATGTATACACTCTCCAGAACTATAAAAAATTAGTTCTAAGTCAAATTAATTTTACAATTGAAGTTTGGTTATAGAATAATAAAGTTTGAGCATCTTAAACAGTAAATTAAAAATGCTTTTCTACAAAAAACAATAACATATCAATTTTTCATGTAATAGTACTTGAAATAATGAATAGTATAAATTTAAATTATTTAAAACTCAAAAGTGTTTACTTTGTTCGTTAGGAAGAATTTATTCTATATGCTTATGTTACTTTACTTTTCACTGGCGAGGTACTTTTGCAATAATTACCGCAAACACATATTCTGACACAGTGTCAAAGCCTTGAAATTGAAATACAAAAGTTTTTGAATAAGTTTTCGGTATCGAATGAAAATAAAATTATATTAAATCGAATTCTTTTCGAATTAATATATTTTTATAGGAGCGCGCGTTAAGATGATGAAAGCTATTACTTTCCATAAGAATTATACATTTACTATTTGTGTTATCAAAAAGACTAATTATTGAAGTTACCATTTGTAATTAATAAAACAATGGTGTTTTTTTCAACCGTTTAAAGTAAAAATAAAGTAAGAATTCTCAACTTTAGAGAATTAATTTGAATTGAATAAATAATAATAATAATAATAATAATAATAATAATAAAAAAAAAAAAATAAAAAAAAAAAAAAAAAAAAAAAAAAGAATTAGAAATGCTATTTCAATCTTTTAATTAACTTATCTAATTTTCATTCGCTTGTAAATGACAAAATAATTATAAGATATTAGATTAAATTATACAATAAATTTTTAAATGATACATAGCGTTACCGTTTTCATGCCGAAAACTTATTAGGTGACCCTCGTATACAAAGTCATTGGGAATAATATCTGGCTTCCCAACAATTAATACATCAGCATATTTTTATCATACCTACTCATTATTTAATTTTTTTTTTTTTTTTTTTTTTTTTTTTTCCACATAATTAACAGCCTAATTTTATTACCTCAGAAATGAATACCTTTCATTATCTTATAATGAAATTGTATAATTTTTCTGCAATTAAATTCTATTCTATCATTAACAATCTCAAGCATTGTTTTAAAATCCTTTATATTTTGTATGGTTTTGAAATAATTAGAAGTTTTTTACTATAAAATAACTTAAATGTAAAGAAAACACTAATGCAATCAAAAAGTAATTTTTTTTTTCTGTAAAAAAAAATTTTCTAAAAAAATAAAAAGGTATGAAATTTCGTAACAAAAAAAAGTATTTAAGAGTAATAAAAAGTATTCAAAGCTGAATTATTTTACTGTCCCTTAAACAGCGTAGCGTTTTGTACATTAAAAATGCCGGTATTATTATATACAAATTAATAGTTTATTTTATCTTTTTTAACGTGTTGTCATTACACGAGAAAAAAACATGATAAATAGTAAAGACTTTTATTAGGATAATTATAAACGCTTTTTGTTATTAAAAATTGCAGAATCGGTGATCGCGATCTTATAAAAAGTAGCAAAGGTGGCGCACGTGATATTTTATTAGTCATTAAAAAAATACTGAAATTATTATCACCCTTGCAATTCCATAATGTTCCAATATAGTACATATACAGTATTTTTTTGTATAAAAAATTCTAATGATACAAGCATCGTCAGTCTGAGTGAAAAAAAAATCATTACTAGAACACTAAATTATGTATTCAGGAAAAAGTTTACATGCGTGATTGACTGAATTTATATATATATATATATGTGTGTGTGTGTGTGCATATAGATAAGTATGTAAATAGTTTATATGAGATTATACAACAAAATTCAGTCATAGATAGGAATCTTATGACTATATACTCTAAATATACAAGTATTTACACGTAAAGCTAATTGGAAATATAGATAAGCTTTATTTTAAAATTTTTTTTTTAGATTTTCATAGCATGAAATAGCAATTTTTTATAATCTCTTTTAATTAAATATACATTGATTACATTAAAATAAAAAAAATTTTCATATCATTATATATTGATGAGGATTACATAAAGCATTTATTCAATGTCACGCACATAAATTTTTTTCTGTTTACAATCACCACTCATATAAAAACAGCATTATAGAAATAGAAAATAACATTTTTATCATTATTTCGCTCCACCGAAAATCGATGCCGAATATATTTGAATATGATTTAATCACATCGTTTTCTTCTGCTTATTACAGTACAATAATAACAATTATGAATATAATATAGTTGCACGTTTATTCTTAGGTGATAAAATTTTTTTACTTCATTTAATCTACATATTTAATGTAAATTCTTTTGGCATCCCATTGAGAAAGAGTTTCAGTTTCGTACTAAAATTCTCAATCAGTATGCTATGCATTATTGACAAAAATAACGGAAAATTATATACATTTAAACATAGGTTATTTAAAAAATGTTTAGCATGAATTTTAACTGAACCTTATGTTACTTTTAGGATTGTAACACTACATATGTATACATATTAACAATATCAAAGAAAAAATTTTGTTTCCAAATTTGAAAAATATTTTTTCGCTATTAAATTCAATAAAGCTATGAATAAAAATAAAAAGTAACAATTATAAATATAGATTTAATTTGAATTGTCAATCAGTAATTTTCAAAAATTTATCTAAAAGGTACATCAATTTTCGTTAATAATGTTTATGTTTTACAACAACCATTTAATATTGACAGTTAAGTTTTGAAAATAAAATTAATTGTGTAAAGAATGTAGAAAAAGTTATAAAAAGTATATTTATTTTTTTTTAATATTAGTAACTTATCATATAAATGCGTATTAATATTTTGCAAAATACTTGATATTAGTGTTTAAAATAATAAGAATAACGCTTCTTGATATTAAAAGAATAAAAAAAAAAAATTAATTTCTTTTTTATGAAACACTATAATTAAGTTTAAATTAGTTTAAAAGAAAACAATAATTAAATATTAATATAATTTTGTATTGCATTTACAAATTGAAACATAAAATATAGAAAAAAAACTATACATTTCATAACAAACTTTAATATCTATAACAATGTTGATGTTATGGTTAAAAAATCAATCTTAAAAATAATATATTTTTTGTTATTTTAAAAAGATTAATACACCTAAAATTTAAAAAATTTATAAATTAAAAAACTTATGATGGAAATTATATAGCTGGTTTAAAACCAGATTCGGTGTGTTGATTTCCTTTAAAAAGATATCAAAATGCACATACATAGCGTTACAACCTCTGTAAAGCTCCACTTTCAAGATTATTCTTAAAAAAATTATTACGAAGACGAGCTACTTCCACCACCGCTGCAGCAGGAGCTTTTGGTGGGTTGGTTCTGCTCCGCAGATTCATCTTCGACTACAACAACATTTCGTCGGGTACTATTATTTCTCGTTAACGTAGACTTCTGTTCAACTTGATCCGCATGCTGCATCATGCGACGTGTAAGATCCAGGAACATATCCTCGATATTAAAGTTCTGTTTGGCCGATGTGTGAAAGTGTACCGCACCTACTTGCTTAGCATACCTAAGAGGAATATTTATTTTTAATACAGAAAAAATATTTTAAAAATTTGAATTATAACGACATAAGATTATTTTATATTTATTTACAATGTAAATATTTATAAACCATTGAGAAAAAATACATAAAAATAATTCTAGCAAATACAAATAAATAACATTTAAACTTAACTATATGATTATATTTATTTAAAATAATTTCAATTTAATTATTTTAATTCAATATTAAACGTAAATTATTAATAGTCATTTATTTTTAAAGCGTAGTTTAGATAAAAGAGTAATTTTTACATTAATAATCTTAAATGATCTGTATTTTAATAAATACATTCAACAACAGCAGAGCTTGTTAACCTGAATTTTTTCTTACGCAATCACTAAGTCTTTACTCAGCTACTTAGTAATCACTGAATTGCATAATTTTAATTGCATGAACTTTTTAAATAGTTATGTTAGTTAATCTAGTCCTATTATGGTTTCTAAATCTATGTTTTAAAATAAAAGAAGGATAAAGTAAGCTTACTCTTCGGCTTCTTCAATTGCAACATTTCTTTCCTTTTCTAGATCAACTTTGTTTCCTGCAATGACTAAACATATATCACTTCCTAGCATCTTTTTTAATTCTTTCACCCAATTTTTCACCTGAAAAAAAATCACAATTCATTACATACTACAAAGTCGTCAAATTTTTATTAAAGATAAGATTAACGTCATTGTTTTTTATTTTATCTTATAGTCATTAAAATTCTTATGGACAAATTAATATAAACAAAAATTTTTTTGCCTTTCTCAATGTCAAACGTTTATTTTACATTCATCATTTAAAAATTTTTAATTAAATTATTTATGTGATTTAAAACATAATTCTTTATTTTTTTTCTCTGAATTTGTAATAAATATGTGATAAGATAAAACACAAAAGTATTGTTTCATGTAACAATTGACTAATAAATACAATCATAAATTAATTTGTTGTTTTGTTATAAATATAAAGAATGACAAATGAAAAAAAAAATTAATATTAATATTATATTATTATAAATACATTTGAAATAAAAAAGTTACTTTTTTAAAAGTTTCTTCATCTGTAATATCATAAACTAATATGGCTCCATTGGACATTCTATAATAAATAGGCCCAAGTGCATGAAATTTTTCTTGCCCTGCTGTATCCCATATTGCTAAATTAACTCTTTTTCCATTAATATTTAGTTTCTTCTTAAAAAATGAGGCCTATAACAAAAACAATAATTGTTAAATTGGTTATACTTATATGTATTAACTTTATTAAAGATAGATTTTAAATATTTTATATTAATTTAGTAAATTAATGAGAATAAATTATTTTTAAATAATATTAAACTATCTTATTTTTATCAAAATGATGAATATAATTTTAATAAATAGTGAATCCAATACAAAATTAGTCCTGAAAATTTTTTCTTAAAGCTTTAAAATAAGTAATAATTTTCAAGCTTTTAAATACTAATACTTAAAAATAATGATTTAACTTAAAACAACTCGGAGAGTATAAATAGGATGAAAGTAATAACATTGAGAGTCTTATGTATGTTGCACCTTACTATATATGTTATATAATTATTTAAATTTTTATTTAAATGATTATTATTTTTTACTTACATAATAAACACCTATGTATAAAATAATTATAATATTATACATGATAAATAGAGAATAAAATCAAAGATAAATAATTCTCGTAAAAAAATTTAAAACAATCATAAAAAAACAATAGATGTTCAAATTTAAAAATATATAAAATTTTTTTTTCATTTACTTATGAGATTTATAAAAAAAAGTTGAAATGATATAGATATGAAAATATTAATGATAAATACAAATTTTATTTTATTTATTCAATTGATTATAATTTTAATAATAATTTTGAATGCATATTAATTTTATCCAAAAAAAATTAAGATAATTTTTTATAACAATTTAAATTAACATTTTATTAAAAAATTATAATTAATATACTTATGATAAAACAAAAACAACTAATAATTAATTTGATACAAAAGATTATTAACTCAATAATTTGTATTACACAAAACAATATTTTAACATTAAATAAGTAATATATGATAAGTAAAATATGATGTAAGTATTTTTAATTGCTGAAACACATTTTTAATTTTTTGTAATCCCTTATGATTAATTTATTATTATCTTCAATTGGCAAGACAATACATTTAACAATTAAAATATTGATAGAAGTGATTTTATAATGTTAATAATATTTATATTATGATGTATCTTATTAGAAAAAATTAAGTTACATAACTAATAGATTTATTTTTAAACTAATTTAATATTTATTTAATAAAATATTAATTAAAGTATTTATATGTATATTAATATATTTATTACATGAAAAAAGTAAATACAAAATTAAGAAGTATATTTCAAGTGTAAAATTATTTTATTTTATTCTAATGATCGAAATGAGATTTTTCATTTTAAAATGAAGTTTTCTATTTACAATTAATGCAAATGCAAATGATATTTTATAAACAAATTTTGATAAAGTCAACATGAAGACATTCTAATATCTTACTAAGTTTTGCTAACAAAAATTATTGTAACTGCTTAAAAAACTCATAATTTACAGCCGAATTTTTCAGCAAACAAAACTTAATAAAGTTTATTGCACACACAAGTACAAAGAGTGTTATATGTCTACATTACCTGTAATGTAGAGATGTGCCTATCGTTGAACTTATCCTCGACGTATCTTAGCACTACTGAAGTTTTGCCAACACATCCCTCGCCTAGTAGGACAACCTTAAAGTTGTATCCATTATTAATAGCGGTTGCCATAACCGAAGACGATGCTTTATCCCTCGAGCAACAACAGGAGTCCTCGACGCTTTCGCTTCCAGCAGCTGCGCCGCTGCTGGCTTATCTGAGCTTCCGCAGCCTTGTGCGCGCAAGCAGCTCGCATTAAAACCGCCGAGTCCTGGGCAGTCCTTGAATCGACGACCAGGGCGAATAAGACAATGCTTTTCGGATTGACTATATTCGGAGCACTATCAAGATGAAGGCAGCGGATCAGCTGTTCTCACCTGTGCAATCATATCAATGAATTTCAGTAGCGATATACTCGCTTGTTTAAGGACTGAGTGCTGCAAAGTAGAGACTGCTAGCTGCAGAAATACGAATTTGCAGAGTACTTCTTTTCCGATCAGAGAGAAAACAATGAGTATATATGTGTCTATACTATGGATAAATTACACGTTTTTAAAACATAAAGCTACTTCTTCAATGACTTATCTGAAATCATAGCTGAACATTAATTGATGCAGTAATTAACTTAAATATTTTATTAAAAGTGAAAAAATCGTACTGAGAATGTACCTACAATAAAATTACTTAAAATTACTTTTATTAATTATAATATTAGTGTTCGAATTAAATAAAATTTAAGAAAAAGTAATCAACTTTGCACAGACATTTGCTTTTTATAACATTTTTAAATATTTTTTATTCATTAAAAAGCAGCTTAAAAACATTGTGCGATAGCCAATGAAAGTTATGATTATTAAATAGCGCCAAAAGTTAACATTTTTCTTTCATGATAAGTATTTTTTATATGTATTTCAAATTATATGTATTTAAAATTATTTGAATTTCAATATTTACAAAAAATCGATTTTATTAACATTTGTTATTACTAACTTAAAAAATAATGTTACTTTTAAATGTTACATCTTGAATGTCACATATAGAATGTGATATTATATGTATAAAAAAAAGGAACTTCTTGTAAATATGTGACATTTTTAATATAAGTTTTATAATATTGCTTTTATAACATTGAACTTGAATAGAACAGCAAAAACTAATCAGTGGCAAAATGATGCATCATAGAAACAACATTGATATGACAGTTCTGATGAGTCATATTATTGGTATTATTTTTATATTTTTGCACCATAACCTACAATGCTGTGCATTCCATCGACAGAGGGCAGACTCTTCTTCGCGCGCATCTTATCCCTCCTACGCATTCGACCTAAAAAGTATAAAAAAGAATTATTGCTAACTAACTCAATAGAAATCAACCACTTGTGATTCTAAAATAAATTTTTTTTAAATTAATCCATTTAACCATTTTTCTAAATAAAGCATAGTGTCAGTAATTATATCAATTCTTAAAATATAGTTTTCGCAATACACCAACAACTTCCTTTTTACCGCTTGCCACGAGATGTCGTATCACTCGTTGTCAACAAGAGAACACGATATTCTGTCGGCGCATTATTTTGACACTTGACGTCGCTCTCGTGCGGCTCGCAAGCAGATATTAGTCAATGTACGCGTACAAGGATCCAGAAGATCGATAGATAATTAATGAATTATTAATATATCAGTCAGTAATTTGCTTTCGATTTATTAATAGTTATAGTCAAATTTACCGGTTTTTACTAACTATCATCTATAATAGGATAACCTATCGTAATTATACGGTATAGCGGCTTGTTTTATTTCAATATTTTTGGATATATACTTTCTTGCGGTGAGCTGACAGTACAATAAGATAAAATATTTAAAGAAATAAGTGAATAAAGTTAAAAAAGACAAAAGTGTAATGGAACTATTTGATTGCCGATGCAAGAAGTCGATGTCTATATTTACTCCTGCTAAAATTTCCGTACTACCTGTTATTCGCAGCCTTGACATAGTTTCTGTTATTTTAACTTAGAAGAAGTTAAATCTTTCAGCATACTGTGTTTTCATCGTTTTATATTTATTAAGGTAAGTATCGAAAAAAATGCAATTCTTTTTAAATGAAGTTAACGGCTTTAAGAACAATTTATGCCAGACGAATCGCGCGCATGGAGAAAAGAGTGCAACATTGTAGGGGGAGGCGCGCCGCTCGTTTTACCAGCTCTTCTGGATTTAGCAATGTTGGAATGCGTCAGGTCGTTTGTCAGAAAACGTAATTTGACAATGATTTTTTTTTTTCTAGTTTTATAATTACTATTTTTGAAAATTATTATTAAAAATTCAATTTTATAAAGTTTCAGATATCAATTGTTCTGTATCATATGTTTTTTATTATTATTATTAGTTCATTTTATTTGACTAAGTAAACAGCTGTGCGAGTTAAAAATAGTTTACATTAAAGATCGCAAATAGTTGATTAGAAACTGGTATCGTTTGTTTCAAGTTAATATTTGTATTTTATATAAATGTTTATTTTAACAATTTTCATCATTTGATGAGTAAAATTTGATAAAAAAATCATGTATAAGTAAACTGTATAGTAAAAATTAAAAATAAAAATTCATGAAATAATAAAAATAGGTCATTTACATATGCAAGTCTGCATTAAAAGGATAAAATAGATTTAAAAAATAACTTTTTATTTTGTTAGACATATGCAAGATTTTGGTACTTTCACTCAAATAAAAATTTAAACATCATATTGTGATGATAAAATTGAAGATCAATAATTTTAATTTATTTTTGACAATAGTACAAAATTTATATTTTATAATAATAATTTATAAATTAAATTAATATTATATAAAAAATATGGTATTATTGAATTATTTTATTATTTTTAAATATTTATGAATTAAATATTCATTTTGTAAACATGTTTATAAAACAAAATATTTTTTTCTTCACATTAAATTATTTAGAAATAAAAGCATTTTATTATCGTTACTATAATTCACAATTACAAATAGATTTGAAAATGCGTATAGCTTTAGTTATATAAAGATAACATTTTTGAGGTTAATGTCATTTTAATACAATATGAAAATTAAATTTACTAATTTTAACTATAATATTTAAAAATGGACTGAAAATTTTTAATTTTCGTACAAAATAAGTGTATTAAAATAATATAAATTAATAATAAATTCTATTAATTCTTTCAACATTTTTTCGAAAACATTAACATTATTATAGTCATTATCTAAATCTAATTTATTATTTATTGTAACACAGAGTTCTTTTAAAATTACATTTTTTCGATATTGATTCAAATATGTTAATAGTATTCTTTGAGAATTATCAAATTAAAATGAATTCCTTCTAAATAGAAGTTCTACATATTATACAAAATTCATTCTCGTTGCACCTTTAAAAACATAAGATCAGATTTTCGAGAAATCTATGCCACTAACAGCTGATGCGTTCAAAATGTCTAAAATTTAAGCTCATAAAGTATTCCGTTCACGCAAGCGATTGGATTATTTTCATACCTTTCTTCCCTCCTCCTTCTTTTTCGCTCTCTTGCTAGTATACACATTTGGATTTTAAACTTTATGAATAGAGGATAAATATTTTTAAAAACTTTGATGTTAAAAATATCGCATGGAATAAAAAGTGTAAGAATCAGTAAAATCCTTAATGGTTTTATGCAACTAATGCAATTTTTGTTTCACATTGCATAAATAATTTTTGTGTTTAAAGTAAAATATTAACACAAAACAAAAGTGCATGAATTTCCTATCATATGTAAGTAGTTCTGTAAATTTTTAGAACATTAAATTGATCAACGATATTTTAACAAAAAGAAAAAAAAGTGCAGTCAGCCTCGAAATTGACCGTCATCAGCCGGATTCGCGCCTTTCTCATACCACCGAAGAGAGACGAACGATATACACATCCTCCTTTCTTTCTCCCTCTCTTTTGCTAATTCTCAAAGTAGCAGGGATTGGATGCGCGCGCTTCTCCGGTGGTATGCGCCATGCGGTGTAGATACACATGATATGTTCGTATTCCTTTTCGACTCAAACATGCTTGCTATGCTCCGTCACCTGTGTATAATATCGGTCCTGTCATAAAAGTGCCACGATTGCTTCAGGTAAATCGTCTCTTTCGTCTTGACGATTCGCGCTCGATTAATAAAATTGCGCTTGTAAGTCAGTTTTTAATACCAAAGAAAGAAAATAATGCTACCGAATAATTCCGCCGCCGTGTTCTGCTCCTCATATTGCTCCAGTGTTCTCTGCTCCTTCGTCCTTCTCTCTGGCAATTGTGTTATCGGCGTAAAAATGGATGAATTTCAAGTTTCGTTTGTCGGAGATCGGTATCACGGTGTTAATTCGTCGTATTTTCAGTCATAATTGCGAATTTTCGGTTTTTAACAGAAAATTTCACTCATAAATTTGAACTCTTATTTTACACGCTTGAAAGAACGTTTAAGTGCGCGCAGTATTTCGTCTGTGAATACAGCTGTACGTATAACATCAGTGAAGATTTTTCGTAAGGACAATTATACAAGATATTGTTCAAGTAAGTCATTGCACCGATCGGTATTATTTATAGTAGCCGATGATAATCTATCGCTTTAGTGTGTCAACGCGTTATTCTGACGATATATGTATTGTGTACATGTACGCATCGCTGCCGTCATCTGTCATGGCGCACACGGCTGGCTGCTTTCGCGCGCACTTGTACCTGCACTTGAGTATGCATATATATACACAAAAATGTGCGGATGATGCACACCGATAATTGGCGGCACTCATCGGTTCGTGGTGTTTGCCGCTGAAAGCGTGATATTTCTTCAGATCATCAATGAACCTAACGTTAAAATTTATTGGCTTTTAAAATCGCGTCGATTTGGAGTATTACCAAGAGGTTATCCCTGCTGCTGGATACGTATATCTTTTTCTCGATTAATCTGATGCAGGAGAAGGGGGAGAACTTGTATATTACAACAAATATGGCGGCGGCCGCGACGTGCCACGCGCCATGTCTACCTCTTGCCTACGCACGTCGATTTTACGTCAAGTATACGGAGATGGAGTCGTGACCCCTAAGTCACTATTCCTGCGGATATTTCGCTTTCTTACGGGTGCGTCTTTTTGCGTAGGTACACGTTGGTGGGTTGTTGAATGAACAAAAGTTTTTGCAATATAACCGATTTCGAATATACTAGAATCGCAACTGTTTTTTTTTTTTTTTTTTTTTTTTTTTTTCTCTTTTAATTTGTTCGTTAACGGAAAGAAATGTTGTTTTAACGTTTTTGTTTGAAAAATTATTTTTATTGTTTTTATATGCTTGAGTAACCGTTGATGCGTTAATATTTTTGTTTTAAATATAAATAAATGATTAAAATAAATATTTATTTAATTATAAATTTCATTGCACTATATGACAAAATTTTATGTGAAATAATTTACATAAAAGACAAATAATGATAGATATAAAATATGATCTCTTTAATGGTTCGATTGCATGAAGCGACGTTAATAAATATATAATAATAGATTGTTATTAATTTGCATTATGCAGAACAATTAGATTTTTGTTATTGTACTAATGCCAAATAAATATTATTTATTGGTGTTTAAATACTGCTTAGTGGTGCATTGTTCGAATGAAAATATAAGTGCAACGAGAAAAACATATGAGACCGTTTATATATACATTTATCCATAACTGCTAGAATTTCATCAAAATGGAGATTTTAAGTATAGACAATTTATTTCCAATTAAACTAGTTGTTTACTTAAAAACGATCGATTAATTATTAACATAAATTAAAAATAAAGGAAAGAAATATATATGTATTGACAAAAGTTTACGTTTGAAGTAAATTATTATAGGTTTGGTCTTGCTCATAACTTTATGAATTAGAGTAATTGTCAAATATCGAGTAAACATTATTACGTCATCTTGTAGCCTTGACAGTGCATTCAAAAAATCAACGCGAATGGCGTCATACTATAAAATTCATGCCTACGATATTACGTCAGTTTTAAATTTTCTACGCTACACTAGCATCTTAAATACAACGGCGTTCATTTTGAGAAAGCGAAATCGAATATCCCGTATGTCATTACTTTCGAAAGAAAATTTAAAATTAAATGTTTTTTTCGACAAAGCAAAATCTCATTAGTTAGAAAGGTGTTTGGAATCTTTTTTTATAAACTGTCGCGCTTAAAATATTTATCAACTCGCTTCTTTAACGATGTACAATTTGCAAGAAATGATGAAAATTCTGCGAAGGTAGCTGCTGAAAACCGTAAACAATGAATCTTGTATTATATTTTAAACGTATGTCGTTAAAGCGTTGCATTTATTGTTTTAGGAGTCATTAACCACTTAGGGATCAGCCTTGAATTTTTCTTTTTGTCTTTGAAGCTTTGTTTGGCCAAAAAATGAAAAACTTCGGAGTTTCGTTTTTCTTGAATTTGTAGTTGCTACAAACTAATTTTTTTTTTTTTTTTTTTTTTTTTTTTTATGATTTAGCGATTATAGCGATTATGTATATCGATCAATGCTATTAAAATAAAGTTCTTGTCTTGCTGGATATTGATTTATTGCTTATAAAAATATTGCCAATGTTTACGCTTTGCGCAATTTTTATTACAGCTGATTTTGCTTGAGATCTATGACAGAAAATTACATCGAACAACGAAAATTATAAAATAAATTGAAATAATTTTTGCAAACTTCAAATATATTGTAAGGTATTTACATTCAATGATTTTTTATCGAACAATTCATTGAACCAATGTGTAGGAATTATAGGCTTTACCATTATTTTGTTTTATTTAAAAAAAAATACATTTCCTTACAATTATTGTATAACACCTTAATTCTGTAAGCTTCGATATTTGTTTATATTCTTTGAAGAAGATCGTGATGGATAATTATTTTTTAAATACCGATAACCGATGAAAACAATATTAATTCATTAATTTTCTTGGAAATACGCGTTTAATTTTAAAAAAAGATCATTGAAGATTATGATCTTATAAAAATGTATTGTTTAATATCGAGATAGGTGCCATAATTTATCTAATATTTTACACGAATCGATAGTTTAAGAATCAATTAGTGACTCTTCAAAATTAAGTATGTTATAATTATTGACGTAGATATAGTAGTAGAAGTTATGACATACTTTATAAAAAATTAGTTCATTTATTCTTTTAACAAAATGAACACGAATACTGTTCACTGATTGGTGTATAAACTTCAGATTTTATGTACTTTTTCAATTATCCAAAAGCTTTTTACCATTTATTTAATTTTGTTCTCGTATTCGCGTTTAATTTTTTATCTCTTTCGCAAAATTTTTGCAACGACTAATGAAATATCAAAACCACAGGAACAACGGTGTATATAAACTCACACGTTTTCGGAATTCTTCATTCAGGGCAAAAGTTTTTCAGACTTTCTACTGTTTCGTTCTTTATTTTTTGCCGCTATTTTTACCATACTGTTGATAGATCTTTATGCAAGCAGGATATCTAATGAATTAATGTTTGGTACAAAATTATGGTCTTTGTATTCCCTTATGCTATCTCTTACTTAAAATATCTATTTCCATATTTAATTTTTTCCATCGGTTCTTTTGCATGAAATCGTTAAAAAACCTTTAATCAATTATACCATTATTTCCCTTAATTTACAAAAATATAAACGAAACTTTATTTAGACGACAAAAAAAAAAAAAAAAAAAAAAAAACTAATGCACGACACCAAACTGTCACCGCAAAAACGACAAAGTTATTGCGGTCTAAAAATCTCAACGCATCGCAACGGGGCTTGAATTTTCTTTGTCAACTTTAAAAAGCTTGCTGCAGCTTTTACGTGTTGTATATTTATCTCTCCTTCTCTCTTAATTCGTTTTTTTTTTTTTTTCTTACTCCCGCGCGCGGCTTTTTTTTTTTTCTTTTCGACCAGCGCTATTTTTAAACACTCGCGCATAGCGCGTTGCGCTTATATGTGCACGCGGAATCTGTGCTTCTCTTTTCTTCATTTGTTGCGAATTCACGAAATGCGTACATACTCGCGGATTTATTTAAAGAAGAAATGAAAAATAAAACGCGCAGCTTTTATACGGCGACGTAGGTGTATTAACGTCGTTTTAGTAGAGAAAAATAAATTTTCTGCTCGTTAGTACATTTTTTTTCTTTTTTTTTTTTATTCTTTTTTTTTTAATGAGACTTGCATAATATTTTACGGATATGCTGAAGTAGTAAAGAATACATTTTAACTTAACGGATGTGAGATCCTCTATACGTTTCGTAGATCTAATGTTTTTATAATTCATTTAAAATAATTTATAACTTTAATTATGTTATTTTCATTAACGAAAAATTAAAGCATTAGTTTTTGTTTCCGAAAAAAAAGCAAAAAAAAAAAAAAAAAAAAATTATAAATTGTTTATCGTAAATTGTTAAACTAAGACTTAAGAAAATAATGCGGTACAAATTTTAAATAAAAATATTACAATTACTTTAAACTTTTTTAATCCAATTTATTTCCGTTATGTTTTTATTTTATTGATATAATTTAAATTTCACAGTATCGAATTATTTTAATTGTATTAAAATTTCACATTCAAAATGGCTTAAAGTAAATTATCAATATTGAGGTTAAATTTGTATGAAAAAAAAAGAAGAAAAAAAAAAAAAAACTAAAGTAAAAAACAACCATTAATTTTTTTGAAATACGATAAACGCTTTAAGTATTTCGTATTGCAGGAAATGTCAACAGCGACAAAAATTCGTAATAAAAGAACCTGTACGCTTTTTTCCATAAATCAAACAATCGATGTAACCGTATGCGTGAACATCTCACCGGTCGTTCGTTCCTCGCAAACGTGGCGCCGATTTTCACTCCTCGATACGTACTGTTATATCGATATCCGGACGGTAACCGAAAAGTCATACCAGTTTTTTTATTATTATTATTATTATTATTATTATTATTTTTTTTTTTTTATTTTTTTTTTTTATTTATTTTATTGCGCAATTCGTGCTCACGGTATCACGAGCCTCGACGAGAACCGTCTGGGTGTGAATAGTATAATGCCGGTGTTTAAACAAGCAATTAATGCAATTCGGCACGGAGAAGAGAATGACGTTTGAGTTGCTATGCTACATTGTTCGTATGTGCAACGTTTCCTTATTGATACTTTGAGGCTGGGATTAAGCCATTTATTTTTTAGTGTACTGTAAAGGCGAAATTAACATGTTAATGAAATTCGTCATTGCGATGTTTAAGGTTAACTCAAAGAACGTTTATCGTCATTTAATGAAAAAGTAAATAATAAAGAACTTTTTTAACTTTCAAATATTTACGATTTTGCTGTTATTCTATACTTTTAAACTTGTTTAAGTTAAGTGAAATATTGCCATTGGACTTGTCATGAATTTTTTAAAATTTAAGTAAATATCCCATTAAAAGAATGCACATTTGGCTATAAATCAAGATTTAATTTACGAGGTGGAGCTTTCACATTCGATGTAACGGATTTTACGTTACCAATTAAAAGATATAAAAACGTTAATTACATCCTTATTTAATTATTTTTATTTTAAAAAAGTAACAATTTATGAAAGTGTATTCATTTAAAAACGCAAGTTTGATATCGTCAAATCATAATCACGAGCTCAAAAAAAAAAATTCAAACTTCGCGATCGATAAAAATCACGATTATCATTTCAACGAAGCTCTCCTTCGCAATTGGAAAATTGCTCATTCACCTTGACACAGAAAATTGTCATGAAACATGTCACGACTACCCGTGACATTCGTATATATACAGTGCCCAAAACTTCGATTTAGAACGTAATAGCTTTCGCTCTCCGTGCGCCTCAGCATCGCGCAACACGAATACAGACGCAAGTATACAATGACTCGTGACGTAACGCGCATCCATTGCCGTTGCTCGGTCTCGATTTCCCCTTTCGACTTTCGTATTTTTGTTTCCGCGTGCTTACTGCTATTGCGGTAAAAAAAAGGTACATTTTTTCATCTCTCTCTCTCTCTTATTCCCACTTTCAAGCATTTCTTTCAAGCGACAGCGAGAGTAAACAACAATGCGATCATTCGGTAAATATTCCTTCGCATTACGATCGCGAAGTAAAACAGAGAGAGAGAGAGAGAGAGAGAAACAGAGAGAGAGAGAGAGACAGAGAGAGACAGAGTGAGAGAGAGAGAGATAAAGAGAAATGAAAGTATCAAGATAGTAGGTAATCGTGTCAGGGACGCGCGCTCGCGCGTTTCCATTTTAGCCGGGTATACGACTTCTATAAGAACACGATTATTCCACGCGTTCGTGAAACTCTCGATTCCTTCGAAATTTCTTATATATGTATATATACATGTGTACGCCTATGGGAGAAATAAGAAAACAGCGAATCGTAGCAACAACTTTTACCGAAATAGACACGGAAAGAAATTAACAAGCATTTTTTTTTTTTTTTTTTTTTTTTTTTTTTTTTTTCTTGTTTGTTGGATTTTCGTCGTGAAATCGAGAACGCGGAATTCTTGTTTTTTTCCTTTCGTTTTTTTTTTTTATTCCGAGCTTTGCGCAACAAACGATTTATTTTTGAAGATAACGAAAAGAATGGATATAGATTTTTTTCGATCGTTGCCAAGCGATAATCGCGTTCAACGTTATCGAATTCGGTGCGTTGGATTTTTCAAAGAAGGATTCGTGTATTTTGAGTTAAGATATCTTTATGCGACGCTGCATAAGTTTCTTAATGTATTTATTTATTCTCAGCATACTTAGATAACGCAAATTGATTGAATAAAATTTGCCTTTTTTTAATACGTTACACTATTTGAACATTTGTATGCATTATGATAACTCGCTTAATATGTAAATATTATATCAACGTAAGCTTAAATGTAAATATTATATAAAACTGAAAAGATCAAATAACGAGTACTTTAATTTTTTTGTTTTAAAAGTTACCCATTTATACAATGAACTAAAAGAAAATGTTTTTTTTTTTTTTTTTTCGTGAAATCAAATAATCGGTCGATTCCAATGATTTATATTTAAACCGTGCTTTAAGAAAAATAGATATAAATTAAAAAAAAATGATCAATAATTATTCCTCGTATATTTTAAAATTATGATGCCGCATATTATCCGTCATTTACTTGAATGTTTATGCGAATCTTTTTTTCTCTCTTGTCTTGTTATGTCATTTGTCGTGTGTACTGTATTATTATATATTTAACTGGAGCGGCTGCGTAATTTGAAGGTAATAAAAAGCACCGATAATAATACCTTTAATTAAAGCGATCATTAAACTATTTTCTTAAAATTTGAAGATTATAATTAATTTTTCAACAGCTTGAGAGTCCAATTAGTCCAAAAAAAATTTTTTAAACATTTTACAAAATCTTCGTATTAATTCGTTAACTTTTTCTTTTTTTTTTTAATCATCCATTAAAGTAGTGACACTTACAAAATATTCATAAATTCTTATTCGTTTTGACAGCTGAAATAACATAAACGGGGCCATTAAAAATTCGCACAATCGCGTGTCCCGCACTTGACTATCTTCAATTTCGGTTAGATAAACTGGGACGGCTTAATAAAATAAAAATGAAGAATTGAATGGCTTGAATATCTGCTTAAAATTGTTTTGTTTGATAATTTTTTTTATATTTTTCGTTTGCTCTTTGCTTAAATGAATGTTTATCAAATCTACGTATAAATATTCAGCGATAAAGATTCGTTTAGTTTGATGGAAATAAATACCCGCACTTCTTTACTGTAATCGTTGTATATTCTATTGAATCTTTTGCATTCGGAGTACTTATTAATGCAACATTTTTAACGATCAATTAATAAAATTGTTTAACGGAGTGTAACGTTACTTTAGTAATTATAAAAACGTTGTAAAAGTGAAAGTTTAGTTTAATGTTTACAACATTCATAAAAATGTAATTATACAAATTTAAAATAACATTTTATCAACGTCTTGGATAAACTGGTGAAATTATATTTAAACCATGTTGAATATTTTACTCAGTCTGTTTGCATTTTTTTTTTTTTTTTTTTTTTTTTTTTTTTTTTTTTTTTTTTTTCTATTAACATTTTTTATTGAAGTTTGCTTACAACACGGACGTTACGTAAAGTGAATCAACCTTCTCGTATACATAAAAAAAAAATTAACGTTATACAATGCAACTCATTATCGTACTAGCATTTTTACTTATGAAACTCGATTAAAACATTTACATAATGTAACTCGAAAAGATAATAAAATTATTCTTTCTTTTTTCAAAATACGTCAATTCGTAAAAATAATTTAAAATGAAAAACCTATTATATCCATATTTTTATTATTCATCAAATCAGTACATCCGACAAAATTCAAAACCAGAACTTAGTATTCTACATGTCTCTCTTATTTACAAACCCGTTCGGGTTCGCTAATCTCCTCGACTCTCTTCTTTCCTCTTTTTTTTTTCTTTCCCTCGTTTCCCTACATACTCGCGGGTCATTCCTTGGGATACCGTTATAGCCATTGCATATATACGCATACACAGCGTCGTGTGCTCCTTCAGCTTTAGGATGAAAGGAAAAGAGAGAGAGAGAGAGAGAGAGAGAGGGAGAACATTACGTGTATGTACGCGAGACGAGTCACGTTTCAAAGATTCAATTTCACGGTTACATATTGCGCTGGAAATAAGACTGAAAGTTCAGTTTAGCGGGTTACGGTGTCAGGGACGCACATAGACGCCTGAGAGAGTAACGACAATGGCGAATGTTTATGGCGAACGGTGAATGAATCGTTAAGAGAGCGCGCGTGCGCGCATCGCCTTTATGCCTCGATAGTAATAGGCGCTGCATTGTTTTACATCAACGACGATAAGAGGGAAGATCGGATCGTTGCTTCGATCTTGAACTTGGAACGTTGACGGAAGAAATTTGGTCTCGTGAAATTGAAACGTATTTAAAAGCGTGACTTGTAGATAGTGAATTGATCGTTTAATAATGAGTCTCGTATGCAAATTAATTTTTTTTTTTTTTTTTTTTTTTAAGTAACGGTAAAAATTAATAATTTAGTTTTATAAGTCAGAATTGTATGTGAAGAAATCAAAATAAACGATATTTATAAAAGTCATAAGTTGTTACGTACGGCTTACGACATACCGAAAGAAAAACTAATCAATTATTCCCGAACGAGATCAATAATTTCGACGAAATTATCTCCCTTTCGTTTGAGAACCAAAGAGTTTCACTTCGAAAATTTCATAATATACTTTTACTCATCCAACGAGTCAAAAATGACAACATCCATTTTCTTCTTTCGGCCTTCGATGTAACCAAAATAAAGAAAAAAATACAAAAAAACCCACAAAAATGAACAGAGAAAGAAAAAAGAGTGAAAAAAAAGACAAGAAAGTATGTGAGCAACCTTGGCCAAGTACGCATATATATATATATATATATATAAATTTTCAAATCGGTACACCGCTACGATAATTCGCTTATCGCGTGCGCTATACATACACCACAATATCTAAACATAGCCCAAACCGGCAATTTTAGCACTCGATATTATACCGGCAACGATCTTCTCTCTCCATTTTCACGTACAAACTCCGCCAACGAACGACGAATCGTTGCGTAAGAGGAGAAATCTTTTACCAATCACATCGTCATCCGTAGCTTTAGCTTTCGATGAAAAAAATGAATAAATAAATAAATAAATAAACAAATAAAAGATCCATTATAACACAGCGCACATGCGCGCGCTAAATCGTTACGGTTACTTTTAAATACGCGCACCGACAATAACTGAAAGCATAGGTCGGCGTACGTAAGATAAGTGTATACATGTTAGCCCGCGCGTCCTGTTTTCTCTCCTCTTTTTCTTTCGCGACTCGATGTCTTATTTGTGCAGTCTACTCGCTCACACGTACATACATGTTCACGCGAAGAACGAGCGACGGAAATATTTCTCTTTTTTTTATTTGTTTTTTCGTTTCGTGTGTTTATTATTAGATCGAAACGATCATTCATATAGTTTTTCGTGTAAATTAGTTTTTAATGGAAAAATTTTATGATGGTTTTTAAATATTCCGTAAAACGAGGTCGAATAAATTTTTGACACGTAGGTATGCTGACATGGTTTTCTGTTTTTTTGTTAAGTAGGCCTAGTTAATTATAATTTTACACGATAAAGTGTAAAATAAGGGTTTTTTGCATTGATTTCACATCTATAAACGTATTCTAATCGTCGTTTATATGTATATACGAATCTATCAGGAAATTCAATAAGTATAACTTATGAGAAAAATTTACATTCGCAAAAATGATTATCACCATTTGTACGTACAATGTTATTTAAGTTTTGCGCTGGTATTGATTAAAAATAAATAAATAAATAAAGCTAAAACAACATCTCGATCATTTAAACAAATCCAGTCTCCTTGAAGAAAAAAAAACTTCACCGTCTCTCGCGCTTATAATTTACTCACACAGATACTACGGCGCACACAACACATAACAAAAAATAAAAAGACGCACTCGAATTCCTACTCGAAGCTGTTATATAGAAAGTCAGCAAGAGTCGGCAGGAGCAGCAACGACGGCAATGCTTTCTCGAATATATAGTAAGTCTCGAGTTACGCCATTCGTATAAACCGGCTGCATCGATTCTTGCGGAACATATAACCGCGAAAAATTTTCCCCGCTTTTATAATTCGTTAAATTTATGTTTTACGGGCGTATATGCGTGTATTTATAACGATAGTAAGAGTTTGAGGAAAATTTTGATACGAATCTTAAGAGTGTGAAAATGCACAAGCGCGATACTCGATGGTTTATAAACGAGAGGTTCGTTAGCAACTTTCTTGAGCGACTCTTGGTCTTGAAAAAAAAAAAGATTATTCGATTTAATCTTTGACGTGCGAAAAGTACTTGTTATCGAGAATCGAAAAGAATGTTTATCTGCTCAATTTTTAGAATATTTAATACCGTTAATTTATGATATTTCATCTCCGAAATGTTCAATATAAAAGTAATAAAAATTTGAGATAGACATTAGCAATAAATTAAATATTATCGTTAAATGTGTTAGCATAAAAATTTATTTAAGTTTAACTTTACAAACTTGTTATTTTATATAAAGTGAACATTTGTTTAATACATCGAAACACAGTCTTTATTTATTTATTCTTTATGAAAACTCTGCAGCCATAAATTAGCCCAAAACATTTTTTTAAATAACCTTCCTCACTATACATATACATATAAGAATCTTGATCGCAAGTCGAAAATACGCAAGTTCCCTCGCTCAAAAGAAACTGGTCTCGTCGATCCTTCTTAGAAATAAAAAAGAAAAAAAAAATCACATGCACAAAAGTCTTCTCTCGCCCAACTGATCCTTCCTACCTACACCTCGCTAACCTCACTCAGAAAGTTCATCCACCCTGTAGATTCACACACTAATACCACCGCGATGACGATAATAATAATAGTAGACGAAACCTTTCCCTTCTTCTTTACTGCATCTCCTTTAAAAAAAGAAACGCAGACATAGACGGGACGCGATAATTTCGAGGGTCGCAGACGGGGCACACATACACACACACATACACACACGCACACACACTCGATCGCGAAGGCTTTTTATTTAGCGATCGTCGACCCATCGGTAAATTTCTTTTTCTTTCTCTTACTTTTTCTCTTCCACATATATATATATATATATATATATATATATATATATATATATCCAGTTCTAAAAATCGGCCGACCAATCACTGCTGCGTTTTTCTGCACCGGACAATCTGGCGCACGCCTACCCGAATCCACGATTCTCATTGGTTATGAAAGGAATATACATATTTTTTTTTTTGTTACGGCGAACCTTTTTCACGCGCGAACTCGCTGCAGACGTATGTATCGAATAAATCGCGGGAGAAGAAGAATTCTTCAGCGTTAAGAAAGCCCCCTCTCTCTCTCTCTCTCCTCTTGCGTGTTTATGTTTGTGTGCGAATGTATATTTATAGAATCGCGAACGATCGTCATTCGAGACACACCGAGATTCACGATTTTTAACGCACGATGATTATTTTCGGGCATTATTTAGCTTATTAGTTTGTTTTATTCGTATTTGTGTTGCGTGGAAACTTTATCGTTTGATAAAATTGTTTGTTGTTAACTTTTTAGATATCGATGAATTTCATTGATGAATGTTGATGATAATTTAAACGATGGTTAATTTGTTTTTAATCAGTTTTTTTACAAAAGATAATAATTGTTAGTAATATCATAATTGATTTACTAAAAGAGTTTAACTGAAAATGTGAACCAGCAACGAGAAAAAGAATGAAAAGTAGGGCAATGGGTGAAATTATAACGGAAGTGAGAAAAGAATTGAAGGAAATGAAGGGAAGAAGTGGTGAGAAAAATATAGCTATGAGGGAAGTAGCATTAAATAATGAATTATGAAAAATAGTAACTGTGTATAGTAGGGATATTGAAAAATCATGGTAGAACTTGAAAGGAATTATAAAAGAAAAAGAGGAAGGACACTTGATGATAGGTGGAGATTTTAATGCGAGGACAGGTATAGAGGGAGGTACGATTCAAAGTGAGGTTAAGGAACGATACAAAAGAAAATCGAAAGATAGTGTGCTAAATAAAAAAGTTACACTATTCCTACAGGAAATAAGTAAAAGAGGATGGATGATTTAAAAAGGATGCTGTGAAGTGATGGAAGTAGGAGAGTGGACATACATAAGAGAAGGGGAAGCTCAGTGATAGATTATGTGATAGTTAATTTTAAAACTGTAAATAAAATTTAAGGTATAAAATAAAAAAAATGATGTTGAAGTTTGCAACGTTGGACTCCAACGAAAAATCAAAATTTTTCATATTCGTTTTTTCTCAATAAAATGGATATGAAATGAACAAAAATGTATCAAAATTAATAATTAACATTGATTTTATCAGATTCAACCCCTAAAATACCCCTAAAAAAGAATAAAAAAAAATCAACTATTACAACCGTTTTTTATAATTTAAAAAAAAAAAAAGGTATCATAAAGAATATATAAGACCCCAGAAACCGTATACAACGAAAAAAAATTGCCAACCCTTTCCGGAATTAATTTTAAAGGGGGATGAAAAGTCGAAATTCTCGAAAAAAAAATCTGACATCTTTCATAATACCGATGGCACAAAAATAAAAAGTGTATACGATTTCTTAGCACATAACGACCCTATAAAAAAATTGGCGTTATAAAAACGGCTCCGGAACTCCCCCTTCAGGGGGATGAAAAACTTCAAACTAAAAAAAATTCCAACATCTTTCCTAATAACGCTAGCAAAAAAAAAAAAAATGTATATGATTTCTTGGTACTTCAGAAATCTACAAAAAAATTGGCGTCAACAAAAGCAGTCCGGAACTTACCCTCCAGAGGGATGAAAAGTCACAATTTTTTTAAAAAAATCTAGCAACTCTCCTAATACCGTTGGCACGAAAATAAAAACTGTATACGATTCCTTGCAACATAAGGAACCTATAAAAAAATTGGCGTTTGAAAAACGGCTCCGGAACTTACACTTCAGGGGGATGAAAAGTCAAAATTTACGAAAAAAAAATATAACAACTTTCCTAATACCGTTGGCACGAAAATAAAAAGCGTATATGATTCTTTGGCACATAAAAATCTTATGAAAAAATCGGCGTTAAAAAAACGGCTCCGGAACTTACACTTCAGGGGGATGAAAAGTCAAAATTTACGAAAAAAAAATATAACAACTTTCCTAATACCGTTGGCACGAAAATAAAAAGCGTGTATGATTCCTTGGCACATACAGAGCTAATAAAAAAATCAGCGTCAAAAAAACGGCTCCGGAACTTACACTTCAGGGGGATGAAAAACCAAAATTTACGTAAAAAAAATATAACAACTTTCCTAATACCGTTGGCACGAAAATAAAAAGCGTATATGATTCTTTGGCACATAACAATCTTATAAAAAAATCGGCGTTAAAAAAACGGCTCCGGAACTTACACTTCAGGGGGTGAAAAGTCAAAATTTACGTAAAAAAAATATAACGACTTTCCTAATACCGTTGGCACGAAAATAAAAAGCGTATATGACTCCTTGGCACATACAAAGCTTATAAAAAAATCAGCGTAAAAAAACCGCTCCGGAACTTACACTTCAGGGGGATGAAAAGTCAAAATTTACGTAAAAAAAATATAACAACTTCCCTAATACCGTTGGCACGAAAATAAAAAGCGTGTATAATTCCTTGGCACATACAAAGCTTATAAAAAATTCAGCGTCAAAAAAACGGCTCCGGAACTTACACTTCAGGGGGATGAAAAACCAAAATTTACGTAAAAAAAATATAACAACTTTCCTAATACCGTTGGCACGAAAATAAAAAGCGTATATAATTCCTTGGCACATACAAAGCTTATAAAAAAATCGGCGTAGAAAAAACGGCTCCGGAACTTACACTTCAGGGGGATGAAAAGTCAAAATTTACGAAAAAAAAATATAACAACTTTCCTAATACCGTTGGCACGAAAATAAAAAGCGTATATGATTCTTTGGCACATAACAATCTTATAAAAAAATCGGCGTTAAAAAAACGGCTCCGGAACTTACACTTCAGGGGGTGAAAAGTCAAAATTTACGTAAAAAAAATATAACGACTTTCCTAATACCGTTGGCACGAAAATAAAAAGCGTATATGACTCCTTGGCACATACAAAGCTTATAAAAAAATCAGCGTAAAAAAACCGCTCCGGAACTTACACTTCAGGGGGATGAAAAGTCAAAATTTACGTAAAAAAAATATAACAACTTCCCTAATACCGTTGGCACGAAAATAAAAAGCGTGTATAATTCCTTGGCACATACAAAGCTTATAAAAAATTCAGCGTCAAAAAAACGGCTCCGGAACTTACACTTCAGGGGGATGAAAAACCAAAATTTACGTAAAAAAAATATAACAACTTTCCTAATACCGTTGGCACGAAAATAAAAAGCGTATATGATTCCTTGGCACATACAAAGCTTATAAAAAAATCGGCGTAGAAAAAACGGCTCCGGAACTTACACTTCAGGGGGATGAAAAGTCAAAATTTACGAAAAAAAAATATAACAACTTTCCTAATACCGTTGGCACGAAAATAAAAAGCGTATATGATTCTTTGGCACATAACAATCTTATAAAAAAATCGGCGTTGAAAAAACGGCTCCGGAACTTACACTTCAGGGGGATGAAAAGTCAAAATTTACGAAAAAAAAATATAACAACTTTCCTAATACCGTTGGCACGAAAATAAAAAGCGTGTATGATTCCTTGGCACATACAGAGCTTATAAAAAAATCAGCGTCAAAAAAACGGCTCCGGAACTTACACTTCAGGGGAATGAAAAGTCAAAATTTACGAAAAAAAAATATAACAACTTTCCTAATACCGTTGGCACGAAAATAAAAAGCGTGTATGATTCCTTGGCACATACAGAGCTTATAAAAAAATCAGCGTCAAAAAAACGGCTCCGGAACTTACACTTCAGGGGGATGAAAAGTCAAAATTTACGTAAAAAAAATATAACAACTTTCCTAATACCGTTGGCACGAAAATAAAAAGCGTATATGATTCTTTGGCACATAAAAATCTTATGAAAAAATCGGCGTTAAAAAAACGGCTCCGGAACTTACACTTCAGGGGGATGAAAAGTCAAAATTTACGAAAAAAAAATATAACAACTTTCCTAATACCGTTGGCACGAAAATAAAAAGCGTGTATGATTCCTTGGCACATACAGAGCTAATAAAAAAATCAGCGTCAAAAAAACGGCTCCGGAACTTACACTTCAGGGGGATGAAAAGTCAAAATTTACGAAAAAAAAATATAACAACTTTCCTAATACCGTTGGCACGAAAATAAAAAGCGTGTATGATTCCTTGGCACATACAGAGCTAATAAAAAAATCAGCGTCAAAAAAACGGCTCCGGAACTTACACTTCAGGGGGATGAAAAACCAAAATTTACGTAAAAAAAATATAACAACTTTCCTAATACCGTTGGCACGAAAATAAAAAGCGTATATGATTCTTTGGCACATAACAATCTTATAAAAAAATCGGCGTTAAAAAAACGGCTCCGGAACTTACACTTCAGGGGGTGAAAAGTCAAAATTTACGTAAAAAAAATATAACGACTTTCCTAATACCGTTGGCACGAAAATAAAAAGCGTATATGACTCCTTGGCACATACAAAGCTTATAAAAAAATCAGCGTAAAAAAACCGCTCCGGAACTTACACTTCAGGGGGATGAAAAGTCAAAATTTACGTAAAAAAAATATAACAACTTCCCTAATACCGTTGGCACGAAAATAAAAAGCGTGTATAATTCCTTGGCACATACAAAGCTTATAAAAAATTCAGCGTCAAAAAAACGGCTCCGGAACTTACACTTCAGGGGGATGAAAAACCAAAATTTACGTAAAAAAAATATAACAACTTTCCTAATACCGTTGGCACGAAAATAAAAAGCGTATATAATTCCTTGGCACATACAAAGCTTATAAAAAAATCGGCGTAGAAAAAACGGCTCCGGAACTTACACTTCAGGGGGATGAAAAGTCAAAATTTACGAAAAAAAAATATAACAACTTTCCTAATACCGTTGGCACGAAAATAAAAAGCGTATATGATTCTTTGGCACATAACAATCTTATAAAAAAATCGGCGTTTGAAAAACGGCTCCGGAACTTACACTTCAGGGGGATGAAAAGTCAAAATTTACGAAAAAAAAATATAACAACTTTCCTAATACCGTTGGCACGAAAATAAAAAGCGTATATGATTCTTTGGCACATAAAAATCTTATGAAAAAATCGGCGTTAAAAAAACGGCTCCGGAACTTACACTTCAGGGGGTGAAAAGTCAAAATTTACGAAAAAAAAATATAACAACTTTCCTAATACCGTTGGCACGAAAATAAAAAGCGTGTATGATTCCTTGGCACATACAGAGCTAATAAAAAAATCAGCGTCAAAAAAACGGCTCCGGAACTTACACTTCAGGGGGATGAAAAACCAAAATTTACGTAAAAAAAATATAACAACTTTCCTAATACCGTTGGCACGAAAATAAAAAGCGTATATGATTCTTTGGCACATAACAATCTTATAAAAAAATCGGCGTTAAAAAAACGGCTCCGGAACTTACACTTCAGGGGGTGAAAAGTCAAAATTTACGTAAAAAAAATATAACGACTTTCCTAATACCGTTGGCACGAAAATAAAAAGCGTATATGACTCCTTGGCACATACAAAGCTTATAAAAAAATCAGCGTAAAAAAACCGCTCCGGAACTTACACTTCAGGGGGATGAAAAGTCAAAATTTACGTAAAAAAAATATAACAACTTCCCTAATACCGTTGGCACGAAAATAAAAAGCGTGTATAATTCCTTGGCACATACAAAGCTTATAAAAAATTCAGCGTCAAAAAAACGGCTCCGGAACTTACACTTCAGGGGGATGAAAAACCAAAATTTACGTAAAAAAAATATAACAACTTTCCTAATACCGTTGGCACGAAAATAAAAAGCGTATATAATTCCTTGGCACATACAAAGCTTATAAAAAAATCGGCGTAGAAAAAACGGCTCCGGAACTTACACTTCAGGGGGATGAAAAGTCAAAATTTACGAAAAAAAAATATAACAACTTTCCTAATACCGTTGGCACGAAAATAAAAAGCGTATATGATTCTTTGGCACATAACAATCTTATAAAAAAATCGGCGTTAAAAAAACGGCTCCGGAACTTACACTTCAGGGGGTGAAAAGTCAAAATTTACGTAAAAAAAATATAACGACTTTCCTAATACCGTTGGCACGAAAATAAAAAGCGTATATGACTCCTTGGCACATACAAAGCTTATAAAAAAATCAGCGTAAAAAAACCGCTCCGGAACTTACACTTCAGGGGGATGAAAAGTCAAAATTTACGTAAAAAAAATATAACAACTTCCCTAATACCGTTGGCACGAAAATAAAAAGCGTGTATAATTCCTTGGCACATACAAAGCTTATAAAAAATTCAGCGTCAAAAAAACGGCTCCGGAACTTACACTTCAGGGGGATGAAAAACCAAAATTTACGTAAAAAAAATATAACAACTTTCCTAATACCGTTGGCACGAAAATAAAAAGCGTATATGATTCCTTGGCACATACAAAGCTTATAAAAAAATCGGCGTAGAAAAAACGGCTCCGGAACTTACACTTCAGGGGGATGAAAAGTCAAAATTTACGAAAAAAAAATATAACAACTTTCCTAATACCGTTGGCACGAAAATAAAAAGCGTATATGATTCTTTGGCACATAACAATCTTATAAAAAAATCGGCGTTGAAAAAACGGCTCCGGAACTTACACTTCAGGGGGATGAAAAGTCAAAATTTACGAAAAAAAAATATAACAACTTTCCTAATACCGTTGGCACGAAAATAAAAAGCGTGTATGATTCCTTGGCACATACAGAGCTTATAAAAAAATCAGCGTCAAAAAAACGGCTCCGGAACTTACACTTCAGGGGAATGAAAAGTCAAAATTTACGAAAAAAAAATATAACAACTTTCCTAATACCGTTGGCACGAAAATAAAAAGCGTGTATGATTCCTTGGCACATACAGAGCTTATAAAAAAATCAGCGTCAAAAAAACGGCTCCGGAACTTACACTTCAGGGGGATGAAAAGTCAAAATTTACGTAAAAAAAATATAACAACTTTCCTAATACCGTTGGCACGAAAATGAAAAGCGTATATGATTCTTTGGCACATAACAATCTTATAAAAAAATCGGCGTTAAAAAAACGGCTCCGGAACTTACACTTCAGGGGGATGATAAGTCAAAATTTACGTAAAAAAAATATAACAACTTTCCTAATACCGTTGGCACGAAAATAAAAAGCGTATATGATTCCTTGGCACATACAAAGCTTATAAAAAAATCGGCGTAGAAAAAACGGCTCCGGAACTTACACTTCAGGGGGATGAAAAGTCAAAATTTACGAAAAAAAAATATAACAACTTTCCTAATACCGTTGGCACGAAAATAAAAAGCGTGTATGATTCCTTGGCACATACAGAGCTTATAAAAAAATCAGCGTCAAAAAAACGGCTCCGGAACTTACACTTCAGGGGGATGAAAAGTCAAAATTCACGTAAAAAAAATATAACAACTTTCCTAATACCGTTGGCACGAAAATGAAAAGCGTATATGATTCTTTGGCACATAACAATCTTATAAAAAAATCATCGTAAAAAAAACGGCTCCGGAACTTACACTTCAGGGGGATGAAAAGTCAAAATTTACGTAAAAAAAATATAACAACTTTCCTAATACCGTTGGCACGAAAATAAAAAGCGTTAATGATTCCTTGGCACATAACAATCTTATAAAAAAATCGGCGTTAAAAAAACGGCTCCGGAACTTACACTTCAGGGGGATGAAAAGTCAAAATTTACGAAAAAAAAATATAACAACTTTCCTAATACCGTTGGCACGAAAATAAAAAGCGTGTATGATTCCTTGGCACATACAGAGCTTATAAAAAAATCAGCGTCAAAAAAACGGCTCCGGAACTTACACTTCAGGGGGATGAAAAGTCAAAATTTACGTAAAAAAAATATAACAACTTTCCTAATACCGTTGGCACGAAAATGAAAAGCGTATATGATTCTTTGGCACATAACAATCTTATAAAAAAATCGGCGTTAAAAAAACGGCTCCGGAACTTACACTTCAGGGGGATGAAAAGTCAAAATTTACGTAAAAAAAAATATAACAACTTTCCTAATACCGTTGGCACGAAAATAAAAAGCGTATATGATTCTTTGGCACATACAAAGCTTATAAAAAAATCGGCGTAGAAAAAACGGCTCCGGAACTTACACTTCAGGGGGATGAAAAGTCAAAATTTACGAAAAAAAAATATAACAACTTTCCTAATACCGTTGGCACGAAAATAAAAAGCGTGTATGATTCCTTGGCACATACAGAGCTAATAAAAAAATCAGCGTCAAAAAAACGGCTCCGGAACTTACACTTCAGGGGGATGAAAAACCAAAATTTACGTAAAAAAAATATAACAACTTTCCTAATACCGTTGGCACGAAAATAAAAAGCGTATATGATTCTTTGGCACATAACAATCTTATAAAAAAATCGGCGTTAAAAAAACGGCTCCGGAACTTACACTTCAGGGGGTGAAAAGTCAAAATTTACGTAAAAAAAATATAACGACTTTCCTAATACCGTTGGCACGAAAATAAAAAGCGTATATGACTCCTTGGCACATACAAAGCTTATAAAAAAATCAGCGTAAAAAAACCGCTCCGGAACTTACACTTCAGGGGGATGAAAAGTCAAAATTTACGTAAAAAAAATATAACAACTTCCCTAATACCGTTGGCACGAAAATAAAAAGCGTGTATAATTCCTTGGCACATACAAAGCTTATAAAAAATTCAGCGTCAAAAAAACGGCTCCGGAACTTACACTTCAGGGGGATGAAAAACCAAAATTTACGTAAAAAAAATATAACAACTTTCCTAATACCGTTGGCACGAAAATAAAAAGCGTATATAATTCCTTGGCACATACAAAGCTTATAAAAAAATCGGCGTAGAAAAAACGGCTCCGGAACTTACACTTCAGGGGGATGAAAAGTCAAAATTTACGAAAAAAAAATATAACAACTTTCCTAATACCGTTGGCACGAAAATAAAAAGCGTATATGATTCTTTGGCACATAACAATCTTATAAAAAAATCGGCGTTAAAAAAACGGCTCCGGAACTTACACTTCAGGGGGTGAAAAGTCAAAATTTACGTAAAAAAAATATAACGACTTTCCTAATACCGTTGGCACGAAAATAAAAAGCGTATATGACTCCTTGGCACATACAAAGCTTATAAAAAAATCAGCGTAAAAAAACCGCTCCGGAACTTACACTTCAGGGGGATGAAAAGTCAAAATTTACGTAAAAAAAATATAACAACTTCCCTAATACCGTTGGCACGAAAATAAAAAGCGTGTATAATTCCTTGGCACATACAAAGCTTATAAAAAATTCAGCGTCAAAAAAACGGCTCCGGAACTTACACTTCAGGGGGATGAAAAACCAAAATTTACGTAAAAAAAATATAACAACTTTCCTAATACCGTTGGCACGAAAATAAAAAGCGTATATGATTCCTTGGCACATACAAAGCTTATAAAAAAATCGGCGTAGAAAAAACGGCTCCGGAACTTACACTTCAGGGGGATGAAAAGTCAAAATTTACGAAAAAAAAATATAACAACTTTCCTAATACCGTTGGCACGAAAATAAAAAGCGTATATGATTCTTTGGCACATAACAATCTTATAAAAAAATCGGCGTTGAAAAAACGGCTCCGGAACTTACACTTCAGGGGGATGAAAAGTCAAAATTTACGAAAAAAAAATATAACAACTTTCCTAATACCGTTGGCACGAAAATAAAAAGCGTATATGATTCCTTGGTCCATGCAAAGCTTATAAAAAAATCGGCGTAAAAAAAACGGCTTCGGAACTTACACTTCAGGGGGATGAAAAGTCAAAATTTACGAAAAAAAAATATAACAACTTTCCTAATACCGTTGGCACGAAAATAAAAAGCGCATATGATTCTTTGGCACATAACAATCTTATAAAAAAATCGGCGTTGAAAAAACGGCTCCGGAACTTACACTTTAGGGGGATGAAAAGTCAAAATTTACGTAAAAAAAATATAACAACTTTCCTTATACCGTTGGCACGAAAATAAAAAACGTATATGATTTCTGAGAACATGAGAAACCTATAAAAATTTGCTTAAAAAAGAATGGTCTGGAACTCACCCTTCAGGGAGAGGAAGTGTCAAAATTTACTTTAATTGTATAAGAGAAATAATTTTTTGTAGCATTTCATGGTATACTAATTTCTCAAATACTGAAATATCATTGAATTTATTGAATAGTTTAATATTAATTAGAATTCGAAAAAATTAAACTAATTTTTTTAATTACTTTTTTATCTGTGTGATGTTATATTTTTCTACGTGTCGTTTGCATATGTGGTTAAGTATTTCGAAATGGAGTGTAGAGCAATACACTCAGTGATACGTCCAATACACGCACATACTTAGCTTTTTGCGCTTTACCATCTCTACTGAAAACGAAGCGCAGTGGAGAGGGAATCGCGTTCTGCAGGTAAGGCTACGCACACCAGCTCGCGCGCATACAAGCACGCTTATACGTACATTGTGTAGGCAGAGTCTTGAATTGATTTCGTGTTTTGATTTTGAACTTTCATCTTCGAATTTCCCTTTAAGCGCCGTTGCGCGCTGTTAACCATATTGGATATCCATTTTTTTTTAATATGTTTAAAATACATGTTAGGTTGATTTTTTTTAAATTATTTAATCACAATATTCTCGTATGATGATAAAAATTATTTTTGTGCCACAACAAATTTTTTTATTATTTTACATTTAAAAGTTTAATTTGGAATTTTTAAAAGAATTTAGTTGTGGTTAAATTATAATGCATTATACTATGTTACCTAGAATTATTTGTATAAAAATAGAAATTTGAATCTCACAGGGAAGAACTATAGTCTTTATAATGAATATGCATAATTTAAATGACATTTTGTACGTAAAAATTAAGTTATTTTTGTTAAATAATATCGTTCATATATTTTCAGAAGTATATAGCATAAGAATATTTCAAAATAATCAAATTGTATATAAAATAGATATCAATTTAAGTGACAAATGCATTTTTAATGTCAATGAGTTATCACTTAACACTTAATTGTTATATTTTTAAATGTTAAAGCTCTTAATATTTAAATCCAAAATGCCATATATTAAAATTTTTATTAACAATTTATAACACTGTTCTGATCAATAATAAAAAATATGAATAATTTGTAGATTAAAAAAAATTTCAATTAAATTAAAATTAATTTTGTATTAGTATTTTATTATTTTCACGTTATTTATTATAATAAATAAAAGATTAATTTTCCAATAAAAAAGTCATTTTTTCATTTATTGTTTCATTAAAAAATAGCAATTTTATGGCAAGTAAGTGCCTACATATTTATATATGTATATAGATATATATATATACACGCAATGGTAAAGAATCTGTATTTCGTCGCGCGTTATGTTTTTCTGATGTCATGTGATACGCCGACAAAAACATTGCTTGCTCGATGTATTATAACAAACGAAGCTGCTACATACAGCTATACGCGTACCTGCATGTTTCGTGCGCGCGCTTGTGTTAGTAGCCTTGCCTGTAGGCAGCGCTTCCCTCTCCACTGCGCTTCGCTGTGAGTAGAGATAGTAACGCACACAACGCTACATTTGTGCGTGTATTGGCCGTATGACTGGGTGTATTACTCTGCACTCGATATTTCGATATACTTAATCATGTATGTAAACAACATTTGGGACGTACCGATGAATGCTTATTATGTTTCGGAGTCGATTTTTTTTTTTTTTTTGGAAAATTTGTTAACTTATAGTTTATATCAAAGTAAAATATCATGCTAAGTATCATCTTAAAATATTAATTTCCAAAAAAGTTATATTTAAAAAAAATTAATAATTTTTTTTTAAATATTTTATCTTTAAAAAAAGAAGGAGTAAAATGGTTAAACTGTTATTTGTCAAATAAAAATTATCTGAATAACGTAATTTTTTTTTTCAATTACGAGAATAATATTGAACTTATAAAATATATATAATTTAAATTCGAATTTAAGAAGAAGAAGAGAAGATTTTCGACGCCATGCCTTTTCTTTTTTTTTTATATGTTATTTATAATTACATACAGAATGTAGATACCATCAATAATTTATCCATTTAATGTTATGATAGAAGAAACAATTAATAGACTAAATTAATTGTTTGATAATACTTGTAAATTTTACAATATAGATAGTATAAAAGTGTTTATATGATTTTATATTTTTTATATTCCGATTCTCGACGAATAATAATTCATAATAATCTTGTTAATGAAAATTTATAAAAAAAAAAATTAGTTAAATATATTAGAATATTCTAAAAGTACTTAAATCGTTTTTGTTAGTATTTAAAACCATTACAGCAATTGTTTAATTTATTTATAATCTGTAAAATTTATTCCAAAAATATTTTCATGCAGTTAATAAAGAATCTGATAATGTAAAAAATGTCATACATAGACCACAAATGTACTCATACAGACTAGCAAATATTTAATTTCAGTTTATTCTGTTAATTATAAAAATTAATTGATTTTAACAATCAAGATAGATTAAAGTTTGATTATCATATACATAATTAAAATCAGTAATTTTAATATAATTTATAAACAGTTACAAAAATAATAACTCATTTTATTTTAAACATTTAATTTCTTCAACTTTTAATTTTTATTGAATTAATAATAAAATTTAATACTATATAATTGTTAAATTAGTATAACATCAAATACTATATAAAATTATTTCTTCTATTCAATCTAAGTTTTAAACATGATTTGTATCGATAAAAATTTGCATCTATAATATTAAAATTACTGTAATATTAATATTAATATTATTATATATCTGATAATCACACTTTAATCTATCTTGATGGTTAAATTCAATTAATTTTTAAAATTAGAATGAGTTTCAATAAAACATGAAATTTTATTATGTTAAAGAAAAAAAATACATGATTAACAAAATGTGGTTGAGATCACGTAAATTCCAAAGATATATATATATACATGTATAATATCTAATTTTTTTTTATAAATTTTTATTAGGAAGATTATTATGAATTATTATTCATCGAGAATCGGAACATGAAAAATATAAAATTATTTAAACATTTTTATACTATCTGTATTGTAAAATTTACAAGTATTATCAAACAATTAATTTAGTATATTAATTGTTTCTTCTATCATAACATTAAATGGATAAATTATTGATCGTATCTACATTCTATATGTAATTATAAATAACATATAAAAAAAAAGAAAAGGCATGGCATCGAAACTTTTCTCTTCATATTCACAAATTCGACTATAAATTATATATATTTTATAAGTTCAATATTATTCTCGTAATTGAAAAAAAAAATTACGTTATTCAGATAATTATTATTTGAAACATAACAGTTTAACCATTTTACTCCTTCTTTTTTTAAAGATAAAATATTTAAAAAAAAATTATTAATTTTTTTTAAATATAACTTTTTTGAAAATTAATATTTTAAGATGATACTTGGCATGATATTTTACTTTGGTATAAACTATAAGTTAACAAATTTTCCAAAAAAAAAAAAATCGACTCCGAAACATAATAAGCATTCATCGGTACGTCCCAAATGTTGTTTACATACATGATTAAGTATATCGAAATATCGAGTGCAGAGTAATACACTCAGTCATACGGCCAATACACACACAAATGTAGCGTTGTGTACGTTACTATCTCTACTTACAGCGAATCGCAGTGGAGAGGGAAGCGCTGCCTACAGGCCAGGCTACTAACACAAGTGCGCGGACGAAACATACAGGTACGTGTATAGCTATATATAGCAGCTTCGCTTGTTTGAATGCATCGAGCTAGCTATGTTTTCGTCGGCGTATCACAAGACATTAGAAAAACATAAGAACGCGCGCAGAAATACGTATTCTTTACCATTGCGCGCGCGCGTGTGTGTGTGTATGTAGACCCTCACTTGCCATAAAAATGCTATTTTTTAATGAAACAATAAATGAAAAAATGAATTTTTTTATTGGAAAATTAATCTTTTATTTATTATACTAAATAACGTGAATTTAATAAAATACTATTACAAAATTAAATTAAATTTAATTAAAATTTTTTATGATATAAAAACTACTTATATATTTTATTATTGATCAGAATAGTTTTATAAATTAGTAATAAAAGTTTTAGTATGATATGGCATTTCAATTAAAAATATTAACAGCTTTAACATTTAAAAATATGACAATTGATTTTTAAGTGATAACTCTTCGACATTGAAAATGCATTTGTCACTTAAACCAAAAACTATTTTATATACAATTAAATTATCTTAAAATATTTTTATTTAATACACTTCTGAATATTTATATATATATATATATATATATATAAACTATATTATTTAACAAAAATAACTTAATTGTTAGTTATAAAATGTCATTCAAATTCTGCATATTATCAAAAAAAACTATAGGTCTTACCTATGATATCCAAATTTCTATTTTTATACAAATATGTCTAAATAAAATAATATAATGCATAATAATTTAACCAAGTTAAAATTATTTTAATAATTTCGTAAGAAACTTTTAAATGTAAAATAATAGAAAAATTTGTTATGGCGTAAAAATAATTTTTATCAACGTACAATAATATTTTGATTAAATGATTTTAATAAATTCAACTTGAAATATATTTTAAACATGAAAAGAAAATAACTATTCAATATTCAAACATAAAAATTTATTATTATCAAATTTTTTAAAGATAATTGAATTATACATGAAAAAATTTTTTATTCAAGCGACAAATACGTTTTCAGTGTCAAAGTGATATCAGTAAACATGAAATTGACATATTTTATAATTTTTAAAAAGTTGTTTATATTTTTAATTGAAATATAATATTATATTAAAATTTTTAATAACCATTTCTAAAACTGATCTGATTAATAATAAAAAATTTAAATAGTCTTCAAAAAAAAAAAATTCTAACAAAATTGAAAATTATTCTGCAATAGTATTTTATTACTTATCATGTTATTTGGTACAATAAATAAAAATAATAATTTTACAATAAAAAAAGTCATTTATTTATTTTGTTTCATTACAAAATTGCCTTCTTATGGCAAGTGAGTGTCTATTAATATAAATATATATTCGTATATATATATATATATATATATATATATATGTTTTCCGATGTCATATAATACGCTGACGAAAAAATAGCACGCACGATGCATTCAAGCAAGCGAAGCTATCCGCTGTGCACGCGTATGGTTAATAGCCCGCCACGGCGCTTGGAAGTAAAATTCAAGATAGAAGTATGAATGTGGCGATACTCGAAAAAAATTCGCGACGCTGCCTATACAATGTACGTATACGCGTGCCTGTATGTCGTGCGCGCTTGTGTGCGAAGCCTGGCTTGCAGTCCGCGATTCCCTCTCCACTGCGCTTCGCTGTCAGTAGAGATGGTAACACGCACAAAGCTATGTTTGTGTGTGTATTGACCGTATGACTGAGTGTATTGCTCTGCACTCGATATTTCGATATACTTAACCACGTATGTAAACAAAACGTAGAAAAGCATAAAATCACACTGTTAAAAAAGTAATTATAAAATTATTTTAATTTTTTCAAATTCTAATTAATATTAAACTAAACGAAAAATTCGATGATATTTAAATATTTTAAAAATTAGTGTAACATGAAATGCTATAAAAAATTACGTCTCTTATCCAATTGAAGATTTAAATATAATTTTGATTTGCAAAAAACTTTTAAAATTAGCAAATAATAGTAGTCCTTTTATTTTAGTCAAGTTTCAAATACAAGTTTGGTGCATGTTTTATAAATGTTAGATTCTTTAATTATTTATTTTAAATAAAATAAAAATATTTCCAGAAAACAGTACCAACAAAATACAAACGTTAATTAATTATTATTTCTGCGCAATGACATCATATTTATGTATTATAAATAAAATATTATTTAAAAGAAACGCTTAATTGAAAAGAATATTATAATATGTAAATCAATAAAAAAAGATTAGCCTTATTTAAAATCAAAAAGTATTATATACTAGAAGTTATAACGAGTATAAGGACAAGCTAAAATGTTTTCCAAAATTTATATTATAAAAACTGTAATATTAATTAAATATCTGATAATCAAACGTTAATCTATTTTGATAGTTAAATTTAATTAATTTTTAAAATTAATAGAATAAATTTACATAAAATATTTGCTAGTTTGTATGAGTACTTTTGTCGTCTATGTATTAAATTTTTGACATTAACAGATTCTTTATTAACTGCATAAAAATATTTTTGGAATGAATTTTACAGATTATAAATAAATTAAACAATTGCTGTAATGGTTTTGAATAATAACAAAAACGATTAGAGTACTATTATAATATTATGATATATTTAACAAATTTTTTTTTAATAATTTTCATTAAGAAGATTATTATGAATTATTATTCATTGAGAATAGGAATATAAAAGATATAAAATTATATAAACATTTTTATAGTATCTATATTGTAAAATTCACAAGTATTATCAAACAATTAATTTAGTCTATTAATTGTTTCTTCTATTATAACATTGAATGGATAAATTATTGATGGTGTCTATATTTTATATGAAATTATAAATAACATATGAAAAAAAAAGAAAAGGCATGGCATCGAAACTTTTCTCTTCATATTCACAAATTCGACTATAAATTATATATATTTTATAAGTTATAAGTATATATATTATTCTCGTAATTGAAAAAAAGAATTAAGTTATTTAGAAGATTATTATTTGAGATATAACAGTTGAAACATTTTACTCCTTTTTTTTCTAAAGATAAAAGATTTAAAAAAAAAATTATTAATTTTTTTTAAATCTAACTTCTTTAAGAATTTATATTTTAAGCTGATACTTGGCATGATAATTTACTTTGATATGAACTAAAAGTTAACCAATTTTTCAAAAAAAAAAAAAAAAAAAATCGACTCCCAAACATAATAAGAATTCATAGGAAAGTCCCACATGTTGTTTGCATACATGGTTAAGTATATCAAAATATCGAGTGCAGAGTAATACACTCAGCCATACGGCCAATACACACACAAATGTAGCGTTGTGTGCGTTACTATCTCTACTCACAGCAAAGCGCAGTGGAGAGGGAAGCGCTGCCTACAGGCCAGGCTACTAACACAAGCGCGCGGACGAAACATACAAGTACGCATATAGCTGTATGTAGCAGCTTCGCTTGTTTGAATACATCGAGCGAGCTATGTTTTTGTCAGCGTATCACATGACATCAGAAAAGCATAAGAACGCGCGTCAAAATACAAATTCTTTACCATTACGTGAATATATATATATATATATATATATATATATATATATATATATATATATATATATATTTATGTAGACACTTACTTGCCATGAAATTGCTATTTTTTAATGAAACAATAAATGAGAAAATGACTTCTTTAATTGGCAAATTAATCTTTTATTTATTATAATAAATAACGTAAAATTAATAAAATACTATAACAAAATTAATTTTAATTTGATTAAAATTTTTTATAATATAAAAACTATTTATATATTTTATTATTGATCAGAACAGTTTTATAAATTGTTAATAAAAATTTTAATATGATGAAGAATTTTAATTTAAAATATTAACAGCTTTAACATTTGAAAATATGACAATTAATTGTTAAGTGATAACTCTTTGACATTAAAAATGCATTTGTCACTGAAATCGATAACTATTTTATATACAAATGAATTATCTTAAAATATTTTTATGTTATACACTTCTGAAAATGTATAAACAATATAATTTAAGAAAATAACTAAATTGTTAGATATAAAATGTCCTGTAAATTTCGCATATTAATTAAAAAAACTATAGTTCTTTGCTGTAATATCCAAATTTCTATTTTTACACAAATGATTCTCAGTAAAATAATATATTGCATAATAATTTAACCAAGCTAAAATTCTTCTACAAATTTCATGAAAACATTTAAATGTAAAATAATAAAAAAATTTGTTGTGGCGCAAAAATAAATTTTATCAACATGCGAAAATATTGTGATTAAATAATTTTAATAAATTCAACCTAACATGTATTTTAAACATATTAAAAGAAACTGACTATCCAATATAGTTAATAGCGCGCCACGGCGTTTAAAGGGACATTCAAAGATGAAAGTTCAAAATCAAAACACAAAATAAATTCAAGACGCTGCCTACACAATGTACGTATACGCGTGCTTGTATGCGCGCGAGCTGGTGTGCGTAGCCTTACCTGCAGAACGCGATTCCCTCTCCACTGCGCTTCGTTTTCAGTAGAGATGGTAAAGCGCAAAAAGCTATCTTTGTGTGTGTACTGGCCGTATGACTGAGTGTATTGCTCTGCACTCGATATTTCGATATACTTAACCACGTATGTAAACAAAACGTAGAAAAGTATAAAATCACACTGTTAAAGGAGTAATTATAAAATTATTTTAATTTTTTCAAATTCTAATTAATATTAAACTAATCGAAAAATTCGATAATATTTAAGTATTTTAGAAATTAGTATACCATAAAAAGCTACAAAAAATGATTTCTCTTATACAATTTAAGTAAATTTTGACTTTTCATCCCCCTGAAGTGTAAGTTCCGGAGCCGTTTTTTTGACGCTGATTTTTTTATTAGCTTTGTATGTGCCAAGGAATCGTATACGTTTTTTATTTTCGTGCCAACGGTATTAGGAAAGTTGTTACATTTTTTTTACGTAAATTTTGACTTTTCATCCCCCTGAAGTGTAAGTTCCGGAGCCGTTTTTTTGACGCTGATTTTTTTATATGCTTTGTATGTGCCAAAGAATCATATTCGCTTTTTATTTCTGTGCCAACGGTATTAAAAAAGTTATTATAATTTTTTTGGAAAATTTTGACTTTTCATCCACCTGAAGTGTAAGTTCCGGAGCCGTTTTTTTGACGCTGATTTTTTTATAAGCTTTGCATGTGCCAAGGAATCATATACGCTTTTTATTTTTGAGCCAACGGTATTAGGAAGGTTGTTATATTTTTTTTTCGTAAATTTTGACTTTTCATCCCCCTGAAGTGTAAGTTCCGGAGCCGTTTTTTAAACGCCGATTTTTTTATAAGATTGTTATGTGCCAAGGAATCATATACGCTTTTTATTTTCGTGCCAACGGTATTAGGAAAGTTGTTATATTTTTTTTTCGTAAATTTTGACTTTTCATCCCCCTGAAGTGTAAGTTCCGGAGCCGTTTTTTTTACGCCGATTTTTTTATAAGCTTTGTATGTGCCAAAGAATCATATACGCTTTTTATTTTCGTGCCAACGGTATTAGGAAAGTAGTTATATTTTTTTTACGTAAATTTTGACTTTTCATCCCCCTGAAGTGTAAGTTCCGGAGCCGTTTTTTTTACGCCGATTTTTTTATAAGCTCTGTATGTGCCAAGGAATCATACACGCTTTTTATTTTCGTGCCAACGGTATTAGGAAAGTTGTTATATTTTTTTTTCGTAAATTTTGACTTTTCATCCCCCTGAAGTGTAAGTTCCGGAGCCGTTTTTTTAACGCCGATTTTTTTATAAGATTGTTATGTGCCAAAGAATTATATACGCTTTTTATTTTCGTGCCGACGGTATTAGGAAAGTTGTTATATTTTTTTTTCGTAAATTTTGACTTTTCATCCCCCTGAAGTGTAAGTTCCGGAGCCGTTTTTTTAACGCCGATTTTTTTATGAGCTTTGTATGTGCCAAAGAATCATATACGCTTTTTATTTTCGTGCCAACGGTATTAGGAAAGTTGTTATATTTTTTTTTCGTAAATTTTGACTTTTCATCCCCCTGAAGTGTAAGTTCCGGAGCCGTTTTTTCAACGCCGATTTTTTTATAAGATTGTTATGTGCCAAAGAATCATATACGCTTTTTATTTTCGTGCCAACGGTATTAGGAAAGTTGTTATATTTTTTTTTCGTAAATTTTGACTTTTCATCCCCCTGAAGTGTAAGTTCCGGAGCCGTTTTTTTTACGCCGATTTTTTTATAAGCTTTGTATGTGCCAAAGAATCATATACGCTTTTTATTTTCGTGCCAACGGTATTAGGAAAGTTGTTATATTTTTTTTTCGTAAATTTTGACTTTTCATCCCCCTGAAGTGTAAGTTCCGGAGCCGTTTTTTTTACGATGATTTTTTTATAAGCTTTGTATGTGCCAAAGAATCATATACGCTTTTTATTTTCGTGCCAACGGTATTAGGAAAGTTGTTATATTTTTTTTACGTAAAATTTGACTTTTCATCCCCCTGAAGTGTAAGTTCCGGAGCCGTTTTTTTAACGCCGATTTTTTTATAAGATTGTTATGTGCCAAAGAATCATATACGCTTTTAATTTTCGTGCCAACGGTATTAGGAAAGTTGTTATATTTTTTTTACGTAAATTTTGACTTTTCATCCCCCTGAAGTGTAAGTTCCGGAGCCGTTTTTTTGACGCTGATTTTTTTATAAGCTCTGTATGTGCCAAGGAATCATACACGCTTTTTATTTTCGTGCCAACGGTATTAGGAAAGTTGTTATATTTTTTTTTCGTAAATTTTGACTTTTCATCCCCCTGAAGTGTAAGTTCCGGAGCCGTTTTTTTAACGCCGATTTTTTTATAAGATTGTTATGTGCCAAAGAATTATATACGCTTTTTATTTTCGTGCCAACGGTATTAGGAAAGTTGTTATATTTTTTTTACGTAAATTTTGACTTTTCATCCCCCTGAAGTGTAAGTTCCGGAGCCGTTTTTTTGACGCTGATTTTTTTATAAGCTCTGTATGTGCCAAGGAATCATACACGCTTTTTATTTTCGTGCCACCGGTATTAGGAAAGTTGTTATATTTTTTTTTCGTAAATTTTGACTTTTCATCCCCCTGAAGTGTAAGTTCCGGAGCCGTTTTTTCAACGCCGATTTTTTTATAAGATTGTTATGTGCCAAAGAATCATATACGCTATTTATTTTCGTGCCAACGGTATTAGGAAAGTTGTTATATTTTTTTTTCGTAAATTTTGACTTTTCATCCCCCTGAAGTGTAAGTTCCGGAGCCGTTTTTTCAACGCCGATTTTTTTATAAGATTGTTATGTGCCAAAGAATCATATACGCTATTTATTTTCGTGCCAACGGTATTAGGAAAGTTGTTATATTTTTTTTTCGTAAATTTTGACTTTTCATCCCCCTGAAGTGTAAGTTCCAGGGCCGTTTTTTTAACGCCGATTTTTTTATAAGATTGTTATGTGCCAAAGAATCATATACGCTATTTATTTTCGTGCCAACGGTATTAGGAAAGTTGTTATATTTTTTTTACGTAAATTTTGACTTTTCATCCCCCTGAAGTGTAAGTTCCGGAGCCGTTTTTTTAACGCCGATTTTTTTATAAGATTGTTATGTGCCAAAGAATCATATACGCTTTTCATTTTCGTGCCAACGGTATTAGGAAAGTTGTTATATTTTTTTTTCGTAAATTTTGACTTTTCATCCCCCTGAAGTGTAAGTTCCGGAGCCGTTTTTTTAACGCCGATTTTTTTATAAGATTGTTATGTGCCAAAGAATCATATACGCTTTTTATTTTCGTGCCAACGGTATTAGGAAAGTTGTTATATTTTTTTTACGTAAATTTTGACTTTTCATCCCCCTGAAGTGTAAGTTCCGGAGCCGTTTTTTTTACGATGATTTTTTTATAAGCTTTGTATGTGCCAAAGAATCATATACGCTTTTTATTTTCGTGCCAACGGTATTAGGAAAGTTGTTATATTTTTTTTACGTAAATTTTGACTTTTCATCCCCCTGAAGTGTAAGTTCCGGAGCCGTTTTTTTAACGCCGATTTTTTTATAAGATTGTTATGTGCCAAAGAATCATATACGCTTTTCATTTTCGTGCCAACGGTATTAGGAAAGTTGTTATAATTTTTTTACGTAAATTTTTACTTTTCATCCCCCTGAAGTGTAAGTTCCGGAGCCGTTTTTTTGACGCTGATTTTTTTATAAGCTCTGTATGTGCCAAGGAATCATACACGCTTTTTATTTTCGTGCCAACGGTATTAGGAAAGTTGTTATATTTTTTTTTCGTAAATTTTGACTTTTCATCCCCCTGAAGTGTAAGTTCCGGAGCCGTTTTTTTAACGCCGATTTTTTTATAAGATTCTTATGTGCCAAAGAATTATATACGCTTTTTATTTTCGTGCCAACGGTATTGGGAAAGTTGTTATATTTTTTTTACGTAAATTTTGGTTTTTCATCCCCCTGAAGTGTAAGTTCCGGAGCCGTTTTTTTGACGCTGAATTTTTTATAAGCTTTGTATGTGCCAAAGAATTATATACGCTTTTTATTTTCGTGCCAACGGTATTAGGAAAGTTGTTATATTTTTTTTTCGTAAATTTTGACTTTTCATCCCCCTGAAGTGTAAGTTCCGGAGCCGTTTTTTTAACGCCGATTTTTTTATAAGCTTTGTATGTGCCAAGGAATCATATACGCTTTTTATTTTTGTGCCAACGGTATTAGGAAACTTGTTATATTTTTTTTACGTAAATTTTGGTTTTTCATCCCCCTGAAGTGTAAGTTCCGGAGCCGTTTTTTTGACGCTGAATTTTTTATAAGCTTTGTATGTGCCAAGGAATTATACACGCTTTTTATTTTCGTGCCAACGGTATTAGGGAAGTTGTTATATTTTTTTTACGTAAATTTTGACTTTTCATCCCCCTGAAGTGTAAGTTCCGGAGCGGTTTTTTTGACGCTGATTTTTTTATAAGCTTTGTATGTGCCAAGGAGTCATATACGCTTTTTATTTTTGTGCCAACGGTATTAGGAAAGTTGTTATATTTTTTTTTCGTAAATTTTGACTTTTCATCCCCCTGAAGTGTAAGTTCCGGAGCCGTTTTTTTAACGCCGATTTTTTTATAAGCTTTGTATGTGCCAAGGAATCATATACGCTTTTTATTTTCGTGCCAACGGTATTAGGAAAGTTGTTATATTTTTTTTACGTAAATTTTGGTTTTTCATCCCCCTGAAGTGTAAGTTCCGGAGCCGTTTTTTTGACGCTGAATTTTTTATAAGCTTTGTATGTGCCAAGGAATTATACACGCTTTTTATTTTCGTGCCAACGGTATTAGGGAAGTTGTTATATTTTTTTTACGTAAATTTTGACTTTTCATCCCCCTGAAGTGTAAGTTCCGGAGCGGTTTTTTTGACGCTGATTTTTTTATAAGCTTTGTATGTGCCAAGGAGTCATATACGCTTTTTATTTTCGTGCCAACGGTATTAGGAAAGTTGTTATATTTTTTTTACGTAAATTTTGACTTTTTACCCCCTGAAGTGTAAGTTCCGGAGCCGTTTTTTTAACGCCGATTTTTTTATAAGATTGTTATGTGCCAAAGAATCATATACGCGGTTTTTTTTCGTGCCAACGGTATTAGGAAAGTTGTTATATTTTTTTTTCGTAAATTTTGACTTTTCATCCCCCTGAAGTGTAAGTTCCGGAGCCCTTTTTCAAACGCCAATTTTTTTATAGGTTCCTTATGTTGCAAGGAATCGTATACAGTTTTTATTTTCGTGCCAACGGTATTAGGAAAGTTGTTATATTTTTTTTTCGTAAATTTTGACTTTTCATCCCCCTGAAGTGTAAGTTCCGGAGCCGTTTTTTTAACGCCGATTTTTTTATAAGCTTTGTATGTGCCAAGGAATCATATACGCTTTTTATTTTTGTGCCAACGGTATTAGGAAACTTGTTATATTTTTTTTACGTAAATTTTGGTTTTTCATCCCCCTGAAGTGTAAGTTCCGGAGCCGTTTTTTTGACGCTGAATTTTTTATAAGCTTTGTATGTGCCAAGGAATTATACACGCTTTTTATTTTCGTGCCAACGGTATTAGGGAAGTTGTTATATTTTTTTTACGTAAATTTTGACTTTTCATCCCCCTGAAGTGTAAGTTCCGGAGCGGTTTTTTTGACGCTGATTTTTTTATAAGCTTTGTATGTGCCAAGGAGTCATATACGCTTTTTATTTTTGTGCCAACGGTATTAGGAAAGTTGTTATATTTTTTTTTCGTAAATTTTGACTTTTCATCCCCCTGAAGTGTAAGTTCCGGAGCCGTTTTTTTAACGCCGATTTTTTTATAAGCTTTGTATGTGCCAAGGAATCATATACGCTTTTTATTTTCGTGCCAACGGTATTAGGAAAGTTGTTATATTTTTTTTACGTAAATTTTGGTTTTTCATCCTTCTGAAGTGTAAGTTCCGGAGCCGTTTTTTTGACGCTGAATTTTTTATAAGCTTTGTATGTGCCAAGGAATTATACACGCTTTTTATTTTCGTGCCAACGGTATTAGGGAAGTTGTTATATTTTTTTTACGTAAATTTTGACTTTTCATCCCCCTGAAGTGTAAGTTCCGGAGCGGTTTTTTTGACGCTGATTTTTTTATAAGCTTTGTATGTGCCAAGGAGTCATATACGCTTTTTATTTTCGTGCCAACGGTATTAGGAAAGTTGTTATATTTTTTTTACGTAAATTTTGACTTTTTACCCCCTGAAGTGTAAGTTCCGGAGCCGTTTTTTTAACGCCGATTTTTTTATAAGATTGTTATGTGCCAAAGAATCATATACGCGGTTTTTTTTCGTGCCAACGGTATTAGGAAAGTTGTTATATTTTTTTTTCGTAAATTTTGACTTTTCATCCCCCTGAAGTGTAAGTTCCGGAGCCCTTTTTCAAACGCCAATTTTTTTATAGGTTCCTTATGTTGCAAGGAATCGTATACAGTTTTTATTTTCGTGCCAACGGTATTAGGAGAGTTGCTAGATTTTTTTAAAAAAATTGTGACTTTTCATCCCTCTGGAGGGTAAGTTCCGGACTGCTTTTTGTTGACGCCAATTTTTTTGTAGATTTCTGAAGTACCAAGAAATCATATACATTTTTTTTTTTTTTGCTAGCATTATTAGGAAAGATGTTGGAATTTTTTTTAGTTTGAAGTTTTTCATCCCCCTGAAGGGGGAGTTCCGGAGCCGTTTTTTCAACGCCAATTTTTTTATAGGGTCGTTATGTGCTAAGAAATCGTATACACTTTTTATTTTTGTGCCATCGGTATTATGAAAGATGTCAGATTTTTTTTTCGAGAATTTCGACTTTTCATCCCCCTTTAAAATCAATTCCGGAAAGGGTTGGCAATTTTTTTTTGTTGTATACGGTTTCTGGGGTCTTATATATTCTTTATGATACCTTTTTTTTTTTTTAAATTATAAAAAACGGTTGTAATAGTTGATTTTTTTTTATTCTTTTTTAGGGGTATTTTAGGGGTTGAATCTGATAAAATCAATGTTAATTATTAATTTTGATACATTTTTGTTCATTTCATATCCATTTTATTGAGAAAAAACGAATATGAAAAATTTTGATTTTTCGTTGGAGTCCAACGTTGCAAACTTCAACATCATTAAAAAAAAAGATTAATAGTGGGGGAAAAAATGAATCGAACCATCTGCCACTAATAGTGACTATATAGATAGAGAAATAAAGAAATATGAAATGAATAAGGAAGAAAGCATCATAAAAAGAAGTGACTGGACAGAGGAAAGAATAAAGCACTATCAAGATAAATTCGAGGAATGGAGAAGTAAAAAATCAGATAAGAATGAAATGTGGAAAGAGTTAAAAGAAAAAATCTGCAAGGCAAGGAAAATGATAGAAAGGCAGAGAAAAAAATGGGCATTAGATAATAGAAAGTGGCATAGCAAGGAATGGAAAAGAAGATAGAGGAAAACATGGGGAATAGGAAAACAAATATTTAAAAACTCATATAGTAGAAGACTTAAATTATACAATCAGTAGTTTTATATAGGGCGGAAGTCTGAGGGTGGAAAAAAAGAATAGATATTGATTGGGTACAGAAGAAATATTTAAAGCGGATACTAGGGCTACAAGGAACGACAGTAGACTATTCAGTAATGGAGGAAACGAAGAAAATGGCAACAAGCCTAAAAGTAATGAAAAGAGCAGCAAAATATGAAATGAAAGCGAGAGCATTAGACAAAAAACTAGTAATAGAATGTATAAAAGAAATTGATAGAGCCAAAAGTAAAGACGCAATAGGAAAATGGGAGCAAAATAAAAAACAATGCTGAAAAAATGTTAATTTAGAAAAAAGAGAGAAAGAATCATCAACGAAGGGATAAAAATAGTTAAAGAGTTATGTAATAAATAGATAGAAAAAGATCGAGAAGAAAGAATGATAAAAGTAGAAAAGTCAAAGAGTTGCGCAAGATACAAAAATGTGACAACGGAAAATATACCAAATTATTTATCTGTAAATTTAAAAGGGGGGAAAGAAAACTGCTGACCTGATTTGGAGTAAGAAACGAAGAAAGAGCAAATATGTATTGGAGTAAAGAAAAAGAGAAAAAATATAGAATATGTGGGAATAGTATTGAACATTAGAACATATATTAAGAGAATGTAAGAAGGAGATAGGGAGAGATGAAGAAATAATGGATATATTAAATGAAGATGCGAGTAGTACAATATTAAAAATGATAATAAAGGAAAGAAAAGAATAAAAAGGTATAGAAAGAAATGATAATCAAATTAAATAAGAAATTTAAATGTAAAAAATATTTTATATATATATATATATATATATATATATATATATATATATATATATATATATATATATATATATATATATATATATATAATAAATTTAAGAAATATTCATAAAAAATATTTACAAGAATAGATTTAAGAAATGTAAATTAAAAAGGTAAATCATAAAATACAAGTTGTATTGCATTAAAAAAGAAATCGCTTAAAATTTTTTTATCGATCGATTTGATTTCAAGGACGAAATTTAACATTGACAATTAATCAGTGTCAAATGTAACGTTTATAATTTTATAACTCATACCCGAGATAAAGCTTGAAAAAAAAAAAGTTTTGTCGTTTCTGTATATTTGGCATGATATCAAAAATAATTTTCGTACGCACGTCATTCAAATATAATTATAGAGATAAATAAAAAGCAATTTATGATAATGAGAACCGCTGATGATATGATGAATAATCTGCAACCAAACAAATAAATTGCAAAATTTATTTAACAATAAGGTAGAATATGATAATCGATATCTCGAACTTCTTACGAGTAAAGGGAGTAAAAACTTTTTTCTTTTTTTTAAACCAAAGACAAAACGCAGCAATAAGCGATGTTCTCTTTATTAATAAACTTATAACTTTTAAATATGTATAGAATGCTAAAATGTCATAATAAAGAGTTCCATCGACAATTATAATCAAAAGCAATATCACAATGACATTTGATAAGCTCATCTATCAGATCGATACGCGTTATGATATCAGATTATATTTTCGTACAGTAAGCGAGGTCACGAATCACGTTAGCTTATTATGCACATGTAAATCGCTAAGATTCCGCTACCGATTTAAGCACTTCAAAGTTAATAAAATGTTGTTTCGTTTTTTAACTCAACACACAAACATACTTAATTAACGATATATATATATATATATATATATATATATATATATATATATATATATATATATATATATATATATATATATATATATATATATATATATATATATATATACACGCATTGATACCATCGTACGTTGCTTCTTTCTTGCTCTTCTCTCTTTGCTTTATTTTATCGGACATTGCGTGTTGTATCAAGCAATTGTTTAAGCTCAATTTTACTTATCGGTCGTTATTTCGCTTTGATGCGAAACGTTGAAATAAAAAATGTTGAAAAAAAACGTGAACAATTTATGCGCTGCTTTTTTTTTTTTTAAACATTTTAATATTTTTTACGCTGTATAAAATATCTTTATCGATAAATCTATTGTTTCTTAAAAAGATTTTTTTTATCGAAATATCGTGTTTTATTAAATGAATCAATTTAGATAAAATTGCATAACTTAATTCTTCAGATCGTTCAATTGATTATCTTTACTGCTCTCAAATAAATACGGATTGCTGATGTTACTGGATATAAAAAATATCTTAATCGGCCAATGTATCTTTTAAAGATAATAATAATAATAATAATAATAATAAATAATTAAATTTCTTATTAAATGAAAAATCTGTATACATAGACTCAATATATGATATTTTATAATAATTAATCTCATTAACATTTTACAATGAAAAGCACTGAACTACTTTTTCAAGTTCAAAGTCAAGCTTCATCGCAGATTATAATCTATTTATCGTTAACAACAAGAAAGAAAGAAAAAGAAAAAAGTAATAAACTGATTCAATTTCATTGTGTTAACTATCGATAAAATAGTAAATTTAATGTTTCCTACACCTTTTTTTTTTTTTTTTTTTAACTAATGAATAACCACAAGGTTCAGTAATCAGCTGACCGTTAAGAGTCGTGAGTAAAAAAAGTTATTATAAATTTCCGCGTTCGTCGCGTAATCGACAGCTGTTTTTTAATTTATCTGCAACTTTTTTTATTAATTTACAGTAAGATTTTTGAATTCAAACCATATAAATGTGTTTGGCGTTATATACCGCAATAAATACGCAATATAAATTCTTGACTGTTTATACTATGTAATTGAAGAATTCTTAGGATAAAATACTTCGTATCGTTGCTAAATTGTTTTCCAATGGTCTGATTTAACGTAACCTCGATAAATTACGACCTTCGACTATTTCTTAATTTCGCATTCGTGTTCTTCTTTCTCTCAATAATATGAGTTATTTCTCTGACACCTGTGCAGTTTTTTTTTTTTTTTCTTTTATTTTTTATCAAAAGGCATTGTCTTTATTGTCTTCTTTAATGATTGATTTTATTATTGATATCGTGACAGCAAAAAATCAACCAATATATGATAGGAAATATCACGAAAATCAACGAAGATTAAAATGATCTTATATATTTTTTACCTTTGCTATTAAAATTATTTACCATATTTGTAATTATAATTTTGAACAAAAATCTATGAGCTTTTGGATTTTTAACAAATTTTATAACTTGGTTTTAAAATTTAAAGCAAGATATTTTAATTATTGATGTATCGATAAATTATAAGTAAAAGAATAGAAATTGATTTCAAAGATTGTGCATTTATTAAGAATCCAATTGTGTCCAATCCTAACATATGTGTTACATTCGGAAAGCATAAGATAATTGGCATTTTAATGATTCTGAAACGCTTTAATATATTTTATGAGTAAAACAATATCTTACAACCGATATAAGATGATATTATCGAAATAGTACATAAAATATCGTGTAATAAAGTATACCAAATGTATTTTACAATGATTTATTATGTATATGAGTTAAAAGTCAAGGAAAGAGGAAATAAATTTCGTAATCGAAACTTTTTTTTTTTTTTTTTTTTAATAACGTAATGTTTTATTATAATCAAGTTATACATACATTGAAAATTCAATTACCCACCGCATTGATACAACATAAATTATTTATTAAAGCTAAATAAATAACTGAAAAATCTAAATATAAGAAAATTAAATTCATATCACAAGACTATACGAATGAGCATAAAAAAAAATGTATTTTCTCAATGCAACAACGCAGAGCTTTCTCCTCGCGAAAACAGCGAAGTAATTCCAATGCGTTATCAAAAATCCAGAAGGCAAAGAGACACCGATAAGCTTCATTTATTGAACTGCATTTAATGAAAAGAGAAAGAAAGGAGGAGAGAGAGAGAGAGAGAGAGAAAATCGTATATCGAAGTCACAGAGTGTATCTATTCTCTTTCGCACTATAGGCATATACATACACGCGTATTTATCATCGACGTACACACGTACTACACTTATCGAAGGAGAGGGAATAAGACGATGCTCGAACGATTATCATGTTTTTCAAGCCGCTGCCGTATGTGCATGTGTATATGTGTGTGTGTATATATATATATATATATATATATATATATATATATATATATATATATATATATATATATATATATATATATATATATATATGTACATTATGCGTGTTTTTCTCGATCGCGTAAACACGCACTCCCGCGGCTTTCCTTATCGTCGTATCCGACTTGGTTGCTGTGTGACGCGCACCGCTGCTGAGGTCTTTTTTTTTTTGGTAGGGATATGACTTTTTGTCGATGTTTAATTTTTACGGGCTTTTAGAAGCTATTTATCGTTTATTTGTGCACTTTTATATATACGTATGTGTAAGAGAGACTTTAGCGACGTATTCATTGTCATTATTTTCTTAAATATGCGGTAAAAAGTGTTGGAGGCTTGGTTTTTTTCTATTTTTTTTTTGGGCTGTTTTGGTGGACTTATTTGATCACTTTTTTTTATAATATTGAGTAAAAATAGTTGGATTTTTTCGTTTCTTTTGCAATTAAAATAACTTTATCTAACCTCCAATCGTTTGTGCAATTTTTTTTCTTTCTTAATCATAGATACATTGATTAAATTAGAGAATAAAATAATCAAAAAGATATTTTATATATTACATAATTAATATTATAATTCGCCATCTTCGTATCATCTGCCAAATTTTAAGTTCGTTAAGTGAATAAGAACAATAGATTTTATTAATACAATAAGTTTTAGCCGATTGCCGTCATTCCTAGTTTAGCAAATTCAAATCAGTTTCAACTTCAGCTGGTCGGTTTTCCGGATAAGAACAGAGAGAAACAGAGCAAGATAGAAAGAGAGCTAAGATAAAGTACAGCCTAAATATAGCCGAAGAGCTCGCACATACCCACCCACAAACACGCACACACACACACACACACACAGCGATATATAACATAAGCACGACGAAGTGGAGTGCGACAGATAGAAGGAAAACGGGATAACCGGTAGGTAAAGGGAGGGAAGAAGAGGAGGTGATTGTGATCGAGAGACCGGCTCGCGATTCGCCGATGATCCACGTGGCAACGTCGCCGCCGCCGCTGCCGCCGTAATACCCTTATTATCGTTCCTCTCCTGCGCCTCATCGATGCACTTAGCCGCGCGCATACGTCGCACCTATATTAGATGACTTTTTGCGGCTATAATCGACGATCGAGTCTTGTTTCTTCTTTCCATTTATTTACTCGGCTGGTTTTCGCTGAAGTTTTGCCGATTACGGGATACGCGAATTTAGGGTTGACGAAAGTGATATTTAGTCGATGATCTTTGTACTGATTGTGATGTGTAGATCATGAGAATTTTTGATATATTTTTTTTTTTTTTTTAATGAACGATCGACATTTACTGATATTTCGTTGTATTTTAGATAGTTTTTTTTTCTACAAGTTTGAAAGTGACGTTTTTTTTAAACACTGAGTGAAGTTGTTGTCATCGAGTGAATCTTCCTTTCATATATATATAGATATAAAAGTGTTTGTAAGAAAAATTTGAGAATTGTGCAAACTTTAATTAATGCTTTTAATTCACTTAGTATAACAAGACAACAATATTTTTATAATGCAGAGCAAAAAATGTTCGAAAAAAGGTAAACTATGTTTTAATTATAAGATTTTTTTAAAGTAATTTAACGATAAAGTATTTTAGTACATTTCATTGTTTATAGTAATTTAATTAAACAAATAATTAAAGCATCTTTAAAAGTGACGCGATAAGTTTGATAAAAACGTTTAAATGGAAGAATTGATTAGGATTCAATGTTTAACAAAGAAAAGTTAATGCGGATGATAAGAGAACATAAAAAAAAATGATTGATTTAATTTTTACCTTATCATTGAATTTACTTAACTCCAATAAACTTTCTTACTTCGAAAATATTGTATAATCAAATGCACCATATTCAATTTTAAATTTATACAATTTTATTTAAAATTGGTTTAAAAAAAAAAAAATTTCCAAACAATCGGCACGATATCAAAAGGCGCATCATCTATCGTCGCTCGCGTTATTACTACAATTAAAAGCACAAAAAGCATACAGACATATATCCCATTATGGCTTAAACGTTGCTCGCTATCATTT